>PVJN01003057.1:0-107433 GCA_004026805.1 Lasiurus borealis | reverse complement strand
GCCAGCCCCACCTGCCCCTATCTCATCTCCTCGCCTCCCCGCCCCTCTTCCTTGCCCTTCCCAACCAGGAGACATCCTCACAGGTGTGCACTGCCCACAAATCTGTGAGTCATCAGCAAACTGTGATACATCTACCCAATGGAATTCTATGCTACTGTAAAAAAGAAGAAATTCTTAACATTTGCAACAGCATGGATGGGACTAGAGAGCATTATGCTAAGCGAAATAAGCCAGTCAGAGAAAGATAAATTTCACATGATTTCACTCATTTGTGGAATGAATAACATAATCTGATGAGCAAAAATAGAACCAGAGACATAGAAGCGTGGAGCAGACTGTCTAACCTATGAAGAAAGGCGGAGGTGTGGGGGTAAGAGATTAAAGGATTTATACTGTATACATGCATATGAGCAAAACCAATGGACATAGACAGTAGGGGGGGTGAGGGCTTGTGCTTGGGGGAAAGGGTGATGGGGGAAAGTTCAGGGGGGGGAGGGAAAAGGATACTCATGTAATACTTTAAACAATAGAACAAAACAAAAAAAGATTTCATAGTTCATGAAAATCTCATCCTTGCCCAGCCAGCTGGTGTGGCTCAATGGTTGAACAATGACCCATGAACCAGGAGATCACAGTTTGATTCCTGGTCAGGGCACATGCTTGGGTTGCGACCTCTATTCCCAGTAGGGGGCGTGCAGGAGGCAGCCAATCAACAATTCTCTCTCATCATTGAGGTATCTCTCTTTGCCTCCTTCTCCCTTTTTCTCTGAATTCAGTAAAAATATATATTAAAAAAATTCTTGTGGTCTTCTCTTCCCTTTGCCCTGGGTGGCCCGATTGTGTTTCTAGGTCGGTCTCCCCCACCCCCTTTAGGTGCCCAGCCTTCCCTTTGGGGGGTGCGTTTCTGAGGGGAGAGGACCAGGCACTGGGGTGGTCGGGGGCCAGGGCCTGTGAAGGGCCATGGAGCTTGGGCTGGACACAGGAGCCTGGCAAGCTCTCCTTCCCCATTGAAGGATTGTTTGCTGAAAGGGCCGAGGAAATGTAGATGGCTGTCAGCCCGGAGGCTGCAGCTCCCATCCTGGGATCTGGGAAGTCAAAACTGTGCAGACAGCTTAGGTGGACGGACGGTGGACGTCCAGGCCCGGGACCTCGGCCATCCTCAGATCTGGACATGGAAGGTGCTGAGGAACTTGGGTGCCTTGGCGATCATGTCCTCGAGGTCAGAGTAGCCCACCTTGCCGTCGCCACCCAGATTGGCCTCCTCGGTGATCTTGTCGCACACCAGCACCATCTCGTCCTCCTGCTCCAACTTGGTCAGTTGGGCCAGGGTTATCTCCAGATCCTCTTTGCAAATGAAGTTGTCCGTGTTGAAGTCGTAGATCTTGAAGGCATAGTTGGCTTCGAGGTTGAGGGACGCCGACTCGCAGAGCACCGAGAACATGGCCACGAAGTCGTCGAAGGTGAAGTCCTGTGAGAAGGACTTCATGATCTGATCCTTGAATGGGTTCTCCCGGAGCTCTGGCATCTGCACGATGGGACCCTTCCTGTAGTCCATAGGGACCCGGTTGGGGACCAGCTTGTAGATCCACACATGTAGGTGGAGGATGTCTTTCTTATGAAGAAGGTGCAGTCCTGGTAGTTGTCCAGCTGCTCCTTCGTGAAGATGGTCTGCTTGTTCCCCATGGTGTGCGGCCACCTGGGCCCTGCCTCCCACTGCTGCTGCCCGGCTCCCGGCACACCCCGCTGGGCAGTCCCCTGGAGAGGTGTGCCTGCCAGAAAGTATTTTTGTTGTTCTGAAAATGGGGGATTGCTACCCTGGTTCTGGGCTATTGTTCTTTTGTGTTATTTTTTAAGAAATAGGCAAAGAAAAGGGAGGATAACCATTTGGAATAATAAAACTTCAAGCAGCTTTATATAGCTCTTTTAATTTTATGCCCCTGGTGATTATAATTCAAGAATGTGTCTTGTTTTGTCTCCTCTGTGTTTTCATATTTTGAGGTGAAACTGAATTATCATTAGAATGCTTTTCTGAAGCCATTCCCAATTGTCCTTTTTGTTTGTTTGTTCAAATGCAACAGTGCATCCAGTATGGAATTAGATTAATGGAGTAAATATTGTGAATCATATACTCTCTAATCCGACGCTCTTTCTTTTTTTGACCCCTTGTTTTCTTTTCCGTCTGTCTGTCTCCCTTTATGTAGGCTTTTCAGCCCAGTGCCAAGCTGTTGGAGCGAGGGAGCAAAGGTAAAGAATGACGTAATGCACCGGCTGTCCCAAAGCATCTTTTGTTGTGTGATGGTTATTCCAGTCATCTCTTTATGAATCAAATGTGAGGGGCTGCTTTGTGGACGGAGTCCTTTGCAAGAGCACATCAACGGAAAAGAGAAAGAGACATTCACTTGGAGGGCTTTTGCTGAAAATGGGTTTAACTCTCCTTTTGCCAGTTACCACCAGCCTGACCTCATACATGTTAGTACAATGGAGTGGCTGAGCCTTTGAGCACACCACCATTACATCATCGTGGCAAATTAAAGGAGGAGGTGGGAAAAGAGGACTTACTGTTGCCATGGCCCATGAGATGATTGGGACTCAAATTGTTACTGAGAGCTTGGTGGCTCTGCTGGAAAGTGGAACGGAAAAAGTGCTGCTAATTGATAGCCGGCCATTTGTGGAATACAATACATCCCACATTTTGGAAGCCATTAATATCAACTGTTCCAAGCTTATGAAGCGAAGGTTGCAACAGGACAAAGTGTTAATTACAGAACTCATCCAACATTCAGCAAAACATAAGGTAAATGCTTTATTTTTTTCCTTTTTAGAATAAATGGACACACTGATTGGGAAATAATTTTAAACAAAGCCTCCTTTTAAAGGGGAGAAAATAATTTGAGCAAGTTTGATTACTTTTTAAACTTCGGTACCTTAAGATGCCTCAAGAAATTTATTAACCAAACTGTCAAATTTAAGAATACTTCTAAACTAAATAGAGAGGTTAACTTGTTTTAATTTGGTCAGGGGCTGCTTTTCCATTAATGACTTGTTAATATTGTTTTTCTTAAATTCAACACTAATATAAAGTTATAGTTAATAATTATATTATTAATAATATCTTGGTAATTATGTATTAACAGGTAATAGTATATGTATTGACAAGGTAGTAATACATTATTTGGTATTACCTACAAATTTACTGAAAGGAAATCATTCCTTTCAATTGCCTTGGAAAGACAGAAAAATTATATTAGAAAGTGCTTTTGATTTATGGGAAAGTAAGGTAACATTGGTCAGGACATAAACATATTATCTTCAAGGAGTTATTCCTAGTATCCAGAATATCATCTTTGTGATAGATAAGATTTTTCTTTTCTTCAGGAATCAAAGTGAGTTCATGTTTTAATTTTATTAACTGATTTCTTTGTTATATAGAAACCATTTTTAAACTTTTTTTTATTTCAAGGACTGTTATGTTTATTTTGTTTTTATGCTTTACCCTTTTAGAGTGTTAAGGATTTAAAGCCAAGTAGTTTTTAGCAACATCTACCCAGAAAAAGCATCAAGTTGCCTGTAAAAATTGATTTTTACAACAATTTAAACCATATACCTGGTATATGCTAGCTAGGTTTATCCAGTAAGTTGACTGTATTTCATTCCCCCCCCCCCTCAAATTTTTAATTGAAAACAGGAAGCACTCATTTGCTTCAGCACCAGCAGTTTTGGAGATTGTTTTTCTCCGTGTCCTTCCTGACAGTCTCACATTTGCATTTTAGGTCGACATTGATTGCAGTCAGAAGGTTGTAGTTTACGATCAGAGCTCGCAGGATATTGCCTCTTTATCTTCAGACTGTTTTCTCACTGTACTTCTGGGTAAACTGGAGAAGTGCTTCAGCTCCGTCCACCTGCTTGCAGGTAAGGCCGGAGGTAGAAATGAAAGGACTCGGAATCTCGGTGAGCTCTGTGAGTAAGCAGTGTTTCACAGTGAGCTCAAAGTACAGTGCATCGTCACCACTTAGAGGTTATGGTTGCCAATGATTTGTTTTATTGCTGTAACTATTCTACTGCTCAAATACTGTCATCCTTACACAGTGGCCAGTGAATTTTTGACTTAGTTCAAATGCCCCTTCACTTGGTATTTATTAACTAGAAGTGCTACATAGATAGCTCTGTGTGCCACATAGTTAGCTCGATACTAGCTGCTTCCCATGATCTAGAAACATCTACATCTCAGCTCCCAGTGTTAGTTGCCATCCCCAATGGCAAGAACCAGATCAATATTCTGGTGTCAAACTCTTATTAAATATTCATAGTTGAAGTGGACTCCAGAGAACAGATCACAATTCTTGGACATTGTGAACAATGAGGAAGGGAGAGGATGTATGTAGGCTATTTCTTCTGTAAATTAAGGGAGATATTTTAAAACATATTTACTTGTTTTGTTTTTACAACTGAAAGAAAGTCTTGCAACTGAAAGAAAGTCTTGCAACCAGATGATTTTTGCAAAGAACATGGGAAGACTAAATATTTCATATCTGCCCTAAAAGAAGGTGGAATGGGAGTTCTGTCTTGTTGAATTCCAAAGCAGAATGTTCATCCTTTGCTTCCCCTGATAAAGCCCTTTCACACACTGGATCACAGAGCTGGGAATACAGTTTGACAATGCACAGTAACCTTTAACACAAAGCTGTTGTGTCTGGCAGATTCTACCACAGTGATAGGCAAGAGTGAAATGTGATCGAAAAACATAAGGCATTGATACTATTATTTTCATACCTTTAGTCTTTTGTTGCAAGGAGGGTGAAGTGAACTAGATGTTATTGGCAATTTGTTGTTAAAAGTATAAACATTTCAGTTTTAAGAGAGTAAGATTAATCAGTTGTTGGTGTGTGAACACTGTTAAACTCTGTGCAGGTTTAGATAAGATTTCTGTGTCTCCAGTTCTCTATTGGCCTTTGCTTCAGTTCCCAAAGAACAGGGCAGTTTCTTATCTCTTTTAGATCAGCTATTGCCACACCTTTTGTTTATGCTATGATTCTGTCTAATCTCTCCGTTAGTATTCTTAAATGAAACTAGTTCTTCTTAGAATGTAGTTTTTTGTAATTGAGAATTAGAGTATTAGGTTTTGGCTCTGGTTGATAGGCACATTCTTTTATTGGGAGTAAGAATGTTAGTAGAATTCCACCAAACTAGGTTGGTGAGTCTGGAACACATTTCATGTTCTTGTGGCCGCTGTGAGGGACTTTGCATTGGAGTCTTGTTAATGGGACCAGTGAGACTGGATTCCCGAGCCTAGACCTGAGACTTAGAACTCGGTTCTGCAATGAACTTCTGCCTGTATTGGCCACACCTGTGGCTCTCCTCAGGTGACCCTGCCTGAACAACTTTCCCTTTTTCTGAGCCCAGTCAGTATTCTAAACAGAATGATTAATTTGATGATAATATTATACTATCCTGCATAAGTCTTTAATTTGTATCTTTAAATCTTGTTTAACTTTATATTGTTACTAGAGGCCCAGTGTAAGAATTCATCATGGGTGAGGTCCCTCAACCTGGCTGGCAATTGGGGGTGATCAGGGCCATCTTGCCCAATCCCAGTTGGGGCTAGCTGGCCAGGGGGAGGGACAGCAGGAGGTTGGCTGGCTGTGGTAGCTTGGCTGTGGGAGTGCACTGACCACCAGGGGCAGCTCCTGCATTGAGCATCTGCCCCCTGGTGTTCAGTGTACGTGATAGCTACCAGCTAGTCATCAGTCATCTGGTCATAACCGTTGCTTAGGCTTTTATATATATAGATGTATCTTTTTCATTTGTTAGCTTAACTCCCCACTGGATTCTCTTTCAGTTGAGGACAATGTCTTGTGCTCCCCACAAGTTCTAGCACTTTTTAAAAAAAGAGTTTTGAGTAATTTTTATACACACACACACACACACACACACACACACATTTTCGAAAGGAGAGGGAGAGAGAGATAGAAACATTAATGATGAGAGAGAATCATTGATTGGCTGCCTTCTGCAACCCCCCCCCCCCTACTCCCCCTTACTGGGAATCAAGCTTGCAGTCCAGCATGTGCCCTCGATTGGAATCAAACCAGGGACCCTTTAGTCTGTAGGCTGACACTCTATCTACTAAGTCAAACCAGCTAGGGCTCTAGCACTACTTAAGTTTTAAAATTTTTAAAAATTGATATGAGAGAGAGAATGAAACATTGATTTGTTACTCTACTTGTTTATGCATTCATTGGTTGATTCCTGTATGTGCCCTGACTGGGGATCGGACCTGCAACTTTGGTGCATTGGGACAATGCTCTAACCAACTGAGCTTCCTCGTCAGGGTACTTCTTAAACTTTTCATAAATATTTGATATATAAATTAGAGGCCTGGTGCAAGAATTTGTGTACCAGTGGGGTTCCTTGGCCTGGCCTGCGGGATTGAGCCAAAACTGGCTCTCAGACATCCCCTGAGGGGTCGTGGGGATTGTGAGAGAGCGCAGGCCAGGCTGAGGGACCCTACTGGTGCACAATTGGGACCAGGGGAGGGATGTGGGAGGTTGACCAGCCAGGGAGGAACCGTGGGAGGGCTCCAGGGTGTGTCCAGCCCATCTAGCTCAGTCCCAATTGGCCAAACCCCAGCAGCAAGCTAAGCTATTAGTTGGAATGTTTGCCCCCTGGTGGTCAGTACATGTCATAGCAAGTGGTTGGGCAGCCTTAGCATATCATTAGCATATGGCATTTTGATTGGTTGAATGGCTGACTGGACACTTAGCATATTAAGCTTTTATTATATAGGATCAGCTTGCATATAGGTTTATACCATTTATATTTCATATGATTCATCTTATTAGTTTAGAATATAAATGATTATATTAAATAGTAATGAAACTAAAAGTGGAGCAAAACTTGAGAATGTATTGAAATAATTTCCAAAGTATATTTATTCAGATAGAGCAGGCATATTGCTGTTATGGGAAAAGTATCTGATATGAAAATATTTCCATTTGTGTAAGTAGATTTAAACATGATTTTAAGATTTAATAAAAATACTCTTGCAATTAAACAGAGATAATTTAGGTGATCCTTAAATACTGAACTTTGGTGAGAGCTAACAGCTCTGAAATGTCATGCTACTCACAGGAAAATACAAGTTCTTGAATCCACTGAATTGAGAATAGTCTAAGTAAATTTATATATGTAAATGTCAACTGATTTTTTTGTTTGGCCATAAGTTTCCCACTTTTCCACTTAAAAATTTCCAAGTCAGTTATTAAATAAGCACAGTTAAAGATGTGCATCCTCTCACAACCATCTTTAAAAATAAGACTTAAGAATTTGAATCAATAAAATGACAGAATGGATATGACATATTTGTTTTACAAAAATGACTTTAAAACTGAGGATCCTATTGTGAGGATCATATTAGATAATGCATGTGAAATTCTGTATCAATAGTATTTTTTTTATAAAAACTATTATAAGTTAGAAAACAAAATAGCTGCCAACATTGACTTATTGATAACTATTTTGGTTTTGTTAACCTTCAGGAAACTAGTTCCATTTAAAAAATAATTTTAGTTATTGTCCTTTACTTATTTATTATATATCACTTTATTCTACTTGCCTTTGTTCTATTTCTAAGGGTACCAAGTTGAAAGTAAAAATAGAAGAAAAAAATGACTGAATTTGCTAACAGAGAAAAGACTAATGAATGGCTTATTTTAGTAAAAATAAAGATCAACCTATAGGTGAAAAATACCATTTTATTATTTCTTTCTCTTTTTTTTAACTGTTATAACTGAGTAAAAGCAGAAGGGACCCACAACCGTTGTTTAAAATTCAACAGCACTTATTTCTATCCTGTGACGAGGCACAAGATAACCCTACAGCAAAAAACCATAAATGAGTCACAGACTTCAGCCCTTTCATTTACAAATGAGGAAAATAACAGAGCCTGTGAGTGACTCTCCCTAACCCTCCCTGTCCTCACTGAGCCCAAGGCCCATATCCACAGTAATTCCAGGGTCTTCTGGAATGTATCAGGAGCCGACCGGGGACCCAGTGTGCCTATTTCAGACCAGGCTTATCCTGAAAGGCACTTTTTGTGGTGGCTCTCTCTCAGCCTCTGTGGATTTCCGAGTCATATTCTTCACATTTTATGTAATGAGCAATATATAAAAATATTCTGTATACAGGAATTTTTAAAGCATTAAGTTATTTTAGCCAGAGGGGATCACCAAGTGAAAGTCTGCGTATTCTGTTCTATGCTGAAGTATAGCTCTGAATCATGACAGAGGATGCCATTTATTAAGCACTTACTATTAGGTACAGTGTTAGGTACAACGCTAAGGGCTTTTATAAACATTCTATCTCTGAACACAGCCTCAGTCTTAGATTAATGTTTGCTGTGGTTAAAGGCCAAATACACATTTATTTGTTTTGAGTAAGATTTGCTAAGGAAGTTAGAGCTAGGAGTGAATACATTTTTATTAAATGTGAGCTAGGAGTGAATAAAAATGTATTCACTCCTAGCTCTAAATTTTCTATTTAACGGGGATCTGGAGTCAGTCAGCAGTTCTAGCTTAGTTTTAATGGAATCAGTTACTATTCTTCCTAATGGAAATACTGTAGAGCCTGATGGTTCTGGTTATAGATTTTGCAGTCTGTGCTATTGTTACCATCGGCTCTGTTGTCTGGTGTGGCATTTCTTCTGTCCCTTCGTCTACAGAAGGGAAATCTTCAGTCAGCCCATTTCAAATCCTGGTGGTAAAGGAGAGTTATATTAGTGGAGCTCAGTAAAAGTACTGAAGTTATTCAGGAATTGGCAGTTCTCGTGTTTAAAGAGTCACAGTGACTGAGACCCACTGTAAACGGACTAAAAACAGGTGCTGTTTTGCCTTCTGGTTGCCGTGTATTTGCTGGCTCTGCTCTGAGCTTCCGTTTGCATGAGGTTATCCAAATTGGATCATCTTTTCTCCAATTGCTACCTGCCAGTGTGTGGTAAGCCAGTTTATGTCATTTTCCAGCTACCAGTGGCTGACATAATGCCTGAGGCTGTGTCTTTTTAAAAAATGGACTGCAGACCAGACTAAAGATAGTTCCTCTGTTCCTCATCCTGATATTTTGCACAAGGCAAACAAAAGCACCCTCAATGACAGGGTGACATCAGTCTTCCCTTGCCCTGGTGGTGTTAGTGTCATCTGTGTGCTCTGGAGCAACGCCAGGTCCAGACTTTTTCATTCAGCCTCTCAGTGTTTAATGGACACTCTTGTGGTTGGGCTGGACTCTGGGGAGGGGGGGAGGGAGTTAGGAGAGGGAGAGGGGGGATACCAGAAAAGCAAAGGCTTGCCTCTGTCCTTGGGTACCTAGTGATTAATTTGGGGAAACACACCTAAGTGGATAAAACAGAAGCATGTGATCATGTGCTAAACTGTATGATGTAGTGATAAGGGAGGACTCCACGTAGTCTGTGCAAGTTGGGGGAGATTTGATTATGGCAGTGAAATTTTAATTGAACCTGGAAAGATAAGTGAGATTTGGGCGGGCAAGGTCCTTGACATTTTAGCTGAGGGGAGAAACATGATAAAAAATGTCAGGAATGAGCATAGATTTTATGGGGCAGCAAGAACTAGAGTGGAATTTTTTGTGAAGGGGAGAAATAGGAATTGAGAGGACATGAAATCAAATTATGCAAGCCTTTCAGAGCAGAAGAACAGATTTGTACCTTTTTTGGTGGGCATTGTGAGCCTTTGGGGATTGGGCTGCAACTCCTGTCACCTCTCAATCGCCACATCTTTCTTCTGACCTCTGCTCTTCTTCTGCTACCAACTAAGTCAAGCCAATATCATCCTCCCTCAAATTGATTCAGGAGCCTCTTAACTGGTCGTCTCCCATCTTCTGTCTCGCCATCTTTCAATCCATTTCTCATACTATAGCCAAAATTATATTTTTATTTTATATATGAAATAAGTTTTTGTTGATTTTAGGGAGAGTGGAAAGGGGAGGGAGTGAGAAACATTGATTGCGTGTCCCTACTGGGGATCCAGCCCCAAAACCCAGGCATGGCCCTGATCTCTCAGTGCTTGTGATCTCTCAGTGCATGGGATGATGCCCATCCAACTGAGCCACACAGGCCAGGGGTTATTTTATATTTTTAATGTAATTCTGATTATATCACTCTCTAGTTTAATATCCATCCGTGCTCTTAGGATAAATTCTGAAACCCTTAACTGACTCACAAGGCCCTACAGTGACTGGCTCCTGCCTAACTCTGTCTCATGTTACATTAAGCCCTCAGCTTGTTTTTTGTTGTTTATTGTAGCTCTGCAGGCCTATCTCAGTGCTCCATGCCTGCAGCATCAGTCTCCCTGGGCCTCTCCCCCACCCACCTCTGTGTGTCCTGCTGGATTCACTGATGTTGTCAAGCCTTCCCTAGCTACCAGGCAAAGTTGGTTTCCACTGTTACGTATACTGCTTTGGCTCCCTACTATAATTAGTTAATTATTCATCTAATTATTTGGTTAATGTGTATCCTACTAAACCGACATTTCCAGAGCGAGTTTCTGTCTTGGTTACCACTGTCCCCTTCACCCGGCACTGTGTACGGTTCATAGCAGGTGCTCACTAAATGTTTTTTGAACTTACGTGTGAACCCTTTGGACAGGTACAGTCAACTTCCTTACTGCTCTATGAAGTCACCAGGGAAGTGTGCAGCTGGACAAAGAGGACTGTTGATAGAAGTGGTCCTATGGGAGAGCCGGCTTTGGAGATTAGAAAGCTTTGACTTTACATAGAAAGCCTGAGAAGTGAGTTGTACGGTGATTCAGGGACAGTTTACTAGTTAGTCAACTTGATTCTTAAGAGTCATTCTCCAGAGACCAGACTCATATTTCTTTTTCCTCTTTTTCCTCTTGACTCATATAGCATTATTCTCCTGATTGACAGTCTCATTGTGTTGTGCCTTGGGCTGGTCACTGTGGACATATCCAGCAGCCACTTCATCCTCATCTGGGGTGATCATGGAGGTGTTACTGGACTCTAGACTTGGGGCATCAAAAAAAACCCTTCTCTCTCCATCTCTCATGTACAGTTCCCTGGATGAGAAGAAGCACATGGAGGGTGTGTGCAGAAAATGTTTTCCTTGCCCTGTGCTGCCTCTCTCACTCTGAGAATCTCCTAGGGCATTGTGGTCTAGGAATAGGAAGTAGTTTCTGGGCCCCCACCCTTGCCCACATAGCTTTTGGCTTTGAATGGAATCAGGAAATCCTTTTGAACACCAAAAATATACAAGACTTATATCCATCAACAGCTATTCATTGTAACAAGGAAGGATTCAATAAACACTTACTGAATTCTAATTATGTGCCAAGCACTGTGCTAAATGCTGAGGTGATTACAAACAAAGGAGTGTGAGATATAATCCTTATCCACATGAAATTCACAATGTAGTAAAACTGGAGAAATAAGAGGTCATAGCACACACATGTAGATAATTCACAAGACTAGGTCAGTAGTAATACACATTGCCTGATGATTGCTATCCATTTTATACAAGTTCTAAGTTGGCAAGGCCATATCTAGATACACTCACTGGTCAGGGAAGATTTTTTAAAATATATTATTTTTTAAATTGATTTCAGAGAGGAAAAGAGAAAGCAAGGTGGGGGGTGGTGGAGGGAAGAGAAACATCAGTGATGAGAGAGAATCATTGAGCAGCTGCCTCCTACACACCCCCTATTGGGGATTGAGCCTGCAACCCGGACATGTGCTCTGACCAAGCATCAAACTATGATTCTCTGGTTCATAGGTCGATGCTTAACCATGCCGGCCAGACAGGGAAGATTTTTTTTTAATGCAACAGATAGAATTGAAAGTATCTTAGAGCAACTCACATAATAAGGAAGATTATATTGTGAAACTTGTTTCAGTGGTGAGTGTATGTAGGTGTTCAGAGGTTTTAACAAAAAATGTATTGTATTGGTCATAGTAAAAATGAAATATACTGCTGTAGAAGATGTGTGACTTGTGCATGGCTGTGCTTTGGAAGAAAATATAAAATTGATTGCAAAGCCTGAATTGCCAAAGGCAAGGGAAAATTAGGTTGGACAATACATTGGGAATAGATTATGAGTGGTTTTGAATGTCTGGGTAAAAATTTTGGACTTTATTCTATATGGGAGCAGAGAATACATCAAAACTTTATTTTAGGATTCTTAATCTGGCAGCAGAGTTGATTCTCCTAATCCATGAACATGGTATGTTCTTCCATCTGTTTACGTCTTCCTCTATCTCTTTTTTCCATGTCCTGTAATTTTCTGCATATAGGTCTTTTACTTCCTTAGTTAAGTTTATTCCTAGGCATCTTAATTTTTTTTGTGTGATGGTAAATGTGATTCCTGGAGTTGTGCCTGCAAGGAAGGTACATGCCCCCGACCGGAATCGAACCTGGGACCTTTCAGTCCGCAGGCCGACGCTCTATCCACTAAGCCAAACCAGTCTCGGCTGAATTCATTTATTAAGTCTACTAATTTTTTGATGGAGTCTTTCGGGTTTTTTATCTACAATATCATGTCATCTGCAAATAAGGACAGTTTACTTCTTCTTTTCCAATTTGAATGCTTTTTATTTCTTCTTGTCTAATTGCAATGGCTATTACTTCCAGTACTACGTTGAACAAAAGTGGTGAAAGTGGGCATCCCTGTCTCTTCTTGTTCTTAGGAGAAATGGTTTTAGTTTTTGCCCATTGAATATGATGTAGGCTGTAGGTTTATCATATATGGCTTTTATTATGTTCAGGTATGATCCTTCTATTCCCACTTTCCTGAGAGTTTTTTATCAAGAAAGGGTGTTGGATTTTGTCAAATGCTTTTCTACATCAATTGATATGACTATGTGATTTTTATCTCTCAATTTGTTTATGTGATGTATCACGTTTATTGGTTTGTGGATATTGTACCATCCTTGCATTCCTGGGATAAATCCTACTTGATCATGGTGTATGATCTTTCTGATGTACTGCTGGATCCGATTTGCTAGAATTTTGTTGAGGATTTTGGCATCTATGTTCATGAGGGATACTGGCTTATAATTCTCTTTCATCATGTTGTTTTTATCTGGTTTTGGTATTAGATTGATGCTGTCTTTGTAGAATGAGCTTGGAAGTGTTCCTTCCTCTTGAATTGTTTGGAATAGTCTGAGGGGGATAGGTTTCAGTTCTTCCTTGAATGTTTGGTAAAACTTTCCTGTAAAGTCATTTGGCCCCAGGCTTTTGTTTGCTGGAAGCTTTTTGATGATTGCTTCAATTTCTTCTATAGTTATTGGCCTACCGAGATGTTTAGATTCTTCCTGATTGAGTTTTGTAAGATTATATTTTTCTAGAAATATGTCCATTTCCTTGAGGTTGTCCAGTGTTTGGAATAGAGTTGTTCATAGTATTTTTTAACAATGCTTTGTATTTCAGTGGGATCTATTACTATTTCACCTCTTTCATATCTGATTTTGTTTAGTTGGGTCCTCTCTCTTTGCTTCTTGGTGAGCCTGGATAGAGGTTTATCAATCTTGTTTATCCTTTCAAAGAACCAGCTCTTAATTTTGTTGATCTTTTGTATTGTTGTTTTTGTTTTTCTTATGGTCTCAATGTCGTTTATCTCCCCTCTATTCTTTATTATTTCTTTCCTTCTGTTTACACTGGGCTTTTCTTGTTGCTCTCTTTCTAACTCTTTGAGTTGTAGGGTTAGGTAATTTATTACCATTGTTTCTTATTTTTTGCAGTAGGCAGAGCTGTGAATTTCCCTCTCAAGACTGCTTTCACTTTGTCTATGGGACACATTTTAGGAGATAGAGGCTACTTATTAGACTTTCTGTAGGGTCTCTACCGAAATGCATATCTGTTCATTTTCCTCTCGAGTGGATAGAATCGTTGGGATGAGTTTAAAACTAATGGTTTATATTATTTGGGATTTTTCTCTTCAGAGCTGTTTGTTGCTTGAGGGCTACTCAGTGGAGAGTTGAGTAGATAGAACACAAATGGAGTATTGCTGATGTTATTGAGAAAAGCAAGCCATCTCTCTACCCTTTTTGAAATTGTTGCTCAAACCTATGTGGCCTGACTTACCCAGACCAATCTGTATGCATTGAAATGTTACAGGAGATATTTTTGTTTGATTTCTTTGGAGGTATAAAATTATGTTGCCTTTATTTTTGTTTTCAATTTATTTAACTAATTTCAACTCTCTAGGTATACAGTCTGTGGGCCCTGGAAGAATTGTAATCATACTTTAGTATGTTTTTAAGTAGCTAGAGGACAAAGTTGCCTGAATCAGTCACTTCAAACTAAAGTAGAAAATAATTTCTCTTAATAACAATTACAACACTTTATTGGGAAATATGCATTTCAGCATTTCATTTTTAATATTAGGGTTGTCTCCTTTGTACAGTAGTAAAGCAGCAGATTTTTATTTTTGGTATGGAGAGAATTATACTTTTCTCTACAGGCGCAGTGTATACTCATTTCCTCCATATATTCTAGAATCAATAAATGAATGGGTTATATTTATGTCACAAAAAGGGGATCTTTATTTTTAAAGGATTAAATGACAGGAGAGCTATTTTAAAAAATTATGAATCTATATAAATTATGTGAACATTATTTAATATACAGAGATAAGTTTGCATGTGACTTTTTAGAAAAATGTTTTTCATAATGTAGAGCTTTGTTATAAATACTGTTTTGTATAGAGCCATGGAATCCATTCACAAAATGGGAGGGAGTTGCCTTTATTCTTCCTTTCCACTTTGGCCAGTTCTGATACATATTTGCTTAAATGGAGAAGCTGTTTCTCCCTGCAGAATTAACTTTTATCTATAAAGGATAGAGGTCCCATCACTAAGTTGTAGTAAAGTACTACTTTTGTTTATTATGTAAATATATTCTTTCATTTTAAGAAGAACATTGTGATTTATAGCTGATTGCAAAGGTCAGAGGGAAGAGAAAAGAATGACTAATTGGAATTGTTTAGTAGAGTTATATGTATTTTACTTTACTTGGCAGGTTTTTTCCCTCTGAAAATTGAATGGTGCTCATGTTGGCTTTTACAAAAAAAAATGGTATTTATGATTGGAATTGTGAAGGTGGTGCACTCAAAGGAAGGAGGTCTTTTTAGTTGTTAAATTAGAGTGATAGATAAATTATGAATGCCTTAAAGCTATATGAAATATTTTCTCTGTCTAAAGTAATACATGTTTTTATTTATAAACTTGCATGATATTGGTTGGATTTGTGGAAGACTAACAGAAATATGGGCCCAGCCATGGTGGGTCAGTGGTTGAGTGTCCATCTATGAACCAGGAGGTCATAGGGTACTGCCCAGGTTGCAGTCTCATTCTCCAATAGGGGACATGCAGGAGACAGCCAATTAATGATTCTTTCTCATCATTGATGTTTCTATCACTCTCTCCGTCTCCCTTCCTGGGGGGTGTGGGGGAGAGGACACACACACACACACACACACACTAGTAGCCCATTGTGTGATATCACATACAGTAAGCCACATAGGAGCCAGGAGGGATCCGTGTCAATTCCACGGGAGGAGGAGAGGCCCACACTGCTTCCGTGGGAGACAGGCCTGCTGTCTCCTCTTCAGGTCTGCATTCGGCCATGGAGGCTGCAGGCCTGCTCCCCTGTCCCCCAGAGGCCCTCTGCAGCCGGGTGTTGCTGTGGTGACAAAGCAAGCATCTCGCCCCAGCTGTTCCGAGCCTGCTGCCCAGAGGCCCTCTGTTGCTGTGGCGAAAAAGCAAGCATTCTGCCAGGCCACGAACGCTGCCCACCCCCAGTCACCTGGGGGACTCCCGTGAGGCTGAGGGGACTGAGCACCGCCATCTTGTGGCTATGAGCACCACCATCATTGTGACAGTGACAGTTAATTTGCATATTACTCTTTTATTAGATAGGACATATAAATTTGTGAATGTGGACAGGGGTTGTCCCTCAGTCCAGCCTGTACTCTCTCCAATCTGGGACCCCTTGAGGGATGTCTGACAACCTGTTTAGGCCTGATCCTACATATTACTCTTTTATTAGAATAATCTGCATATTACTCTTTTATTAGATAGGATAGAGGCCTGGTGCATGTGTGGGGGCTGGCTAGTTTGCCCTGAAGGGTATCCCGGATCAGGTTGGGAGTTCTCTTGGGGTATATGTTGGCTTGGGCAAGAGGCCTGTGGTGGTTTTCAGGCCAGCCATGCCCCATAGAGACACAAGTGGACGCCCTGGTATCTGGGGTTTATTTATCTTCTACAATTGAAACTTTGTAGCCTGGAGTGGCCGCCAAGTCTCCTGCTCGCTCAGTGGCAGCAGCCATTTCTGTTGGGATTTATTTATATTCTATCATTGAAACTTTGTAGCCTTAAGAGGAAGCCAAGACAGCTGCAGAAAGCTTGGCATCCTCCATCACTGGTAGCAACCCTTGCCTCCTACTCTCTCCAGCTCTGTGGCTTCCACCTTTTCTGTTTTAATTTATTTATCTTCTATAATTGAAACTTTGTAGCATTGAGTGGAGGCTTGGGCCAACCAGGGTGTGCGGAAAGCTTGGCTTCCTCCATCGCTGGGGGCAACCCAATCCTCCCTCCTGCTCGCTCAGTGGCCGCAGCCATCTTGGTTGGGTTAATTTGCATACTCACTCCTGATTGGCTGGTGGTGTAGCAGATGTACGGTCAATTTGCATAATACTCTTAGATAGGATATATATGTATATATTGGATTGAGCAGAAGGCTTGGCTCTGCTCCAGGCTATAAAGTTTCAATAGGGGGTATGGAAGAGGCAGCCAATCAATTAAACTATATAAATTTGCCATCCAATCTTACCATATTGTTCCTGTCCCTAGATTTTATGATATTTATCATCTATAGAAGACAAATAAATCCCGGATACCAGGGCCTCCTCTGCAAACCACTATAGGCCCCTTGTCCAGACCACTCCATGCCCCAAAGGAATCCCAACGCTTCAGGGCAAACCAGCTGGCCCCCACCCATGTACCAGGCCTCTATCCTACCTAATAAAAGAGTAATATGCAGACTGATCATCACTCCAATACACAACATGGCTGCTCCCATATGGTCAAAAGATCCTGCATCCATGTGGACACAAGATGGCCAGCAGGGGAGGGCAGTTGGGGGGACCAGCCCTGCAAGGAAGAGCAGTTGTGGGTGATTAGGCCAGCAGAGGAGGGCAGTTGGGATAGACCAGGCCTTCAAGGGAGGGCAGTTGGGAAAGATCAAGCCTGCAGGGGAGGGCAGTTAGTGGTGACCAGGCATATAGGGGAGGGCAGTTAGGGGTGGGACCAGACCTGCAGGGGAGGGCAGTTAGGGATAAACAGGCTGGCAGGTGAGCAGTTAGGCATCAATCAGACTGGCAGGGGTGTAGTTAGGGGATGATCAGGCTGGCAGGCAGAAGCAGTTAGGGGCAGTTAGGAAGGCAGGCAGGTGAGCAGTTGGGAGTCAGCAGTCCTGGATTGTGAGATGGATGTCCGACTGCCGTTTAGGCCCGATCCCAGGAAGTTGGGCATTCCTCCAGGGGTCCCAGATAGGAAAGGGTGCAGGCTGAGCTGAAGGACACACCCCCCTCCCACGAATTTCACGCACCAGGTCTCTAATATGTGTGTGTGTGTGTGTGTGTGTGTGTGTGTGTATTTATATTAAAGAAATATGGATTTAAACATTGCAGTTTGTCTGCCTGCTCATCCAGATCTGTAGAGTTGAACATGTGTGCACATCTCTGTCAGGCCCCATCCCTGTTTCTCCACAGGCCAGGGAAAAATAATGGAGAAGAGCAGCTGCAGCCATTCCTAGGCTCAGATCTATCTTAGGGCACATGTATGGGTCATATGACTTTTTATTTTCTACATTCCCAGATGATAAACATCATAAAATCTAGGGAAAGGAACAATTTGGTAAGATTGAATGGCAAATCAAGTCCTTAAATAACTAAAAACTTTTAAAACTTGTGCAAGAAGCTTATCAGTGTTTCGGTACTGCTTTTCACAGTAAATAAAGAAGGATAATGAACTGATGTTATGTCTTCCTGTAATGTAACTCATGTGGAGTGTGTGGGACAGCCTGGAGCTATGACAGGGGTGGATAAGGTGACTCTTTATTGTGTCAGCCATTTGTAACAAAAAGTTTATATAAACGACTTGGACTTTTCTTCTTATTAGATTTAGTTTGTAAGAGGAAGTGGGACATTTTAGACATATTTCTAAACTGAGTTGCTGATGAGGCCACAGATAGTTTTTCAAGGGTTTGGGGAAACCAGGCAGTGTCTCATCTGCTGTTAATTAAAGAAATGAAACTGGGGTCACTAGAGTACAACGATGAATGAAAGGTCAGTGAATGGAAAAAGCTGTCAATGAAGGAGGATGTCAGCAGAGTGGAACCTTGTCCTAGATAAAGATCAGGGAAAATGTGCCCTTTGGCTGAGGTCGAGTTTTCTGCAAGTGACTTGAAGCTGTGGTTTGGGACATTTCAAGACGGACTGAACACTAAGTGAATGCTCTGTTAAATATTTTAAGGCTGTTGCAATTTGTGCTGGAGATTAGTTGAAAAGATTTGTGAAAAAGAGGATTCTTTTTGTTTTATGTTGTGTTTAACAATGTGTTATTGCTGTTTTGTTTGCCTTTAGGGTTTATTTTGGAGTCTGACTATGGGTTTCTTTCTCTCATTTATTTCTGTCCTCCTAGAATTTTTGAAAGCCACACTCACTTTTGAGGTTCACTAAAGTTAAAGTGATTAGGATCACTGTACTCACCAATGATGGAGCTGGGCCTGGACTCTTAGTTCAGAAGTGTGTCCCCTCTGAAAGCTGTCCATAGGATGGCCCAAAGCCATCGAGATGTAGCTACAGCTTCACCTCCGTGCTCTTAAACCAACCAGAGACTCAGTGTATGTTTCAGCTCTCTCTTGTGAAATGCACTTAAAGCATCTCTGGTGTTTCTGGTCATGTCAGACCTCCTTCTCCTTTCCTCTGTCATTGGAGCTTTTGAACCACACAGCTTTGGGGAAACAAGCTCTTCCATCTGTTTGAGAGAGGCCCAGGCCATTTTTAGCCTGGTATTGAGACCTGGCAGGGCCAAGCATGTGAGGGGAGGACTCTGTGGATGTCAGCAAGACTGTTCCACTCCCAAGAGAGGGCTGATCCATAGTATTTAGGGAATGATATAGCATAGCGATCAAGGGTACAGTCTCTTGAGCCAGACTGCTGGGACTCATGTCTTAGCTCTGCCAGGTAGTATCTGCTGTCTTTCTGAACCTTTTTAAAAATCTGTGAAAGGGACATCATAATAGCATCTATCTCATAGGGTAGTTGTAAAGATTGAATAAATACTTGTAAAGTGCTTAGAGTAATGCTTGCACATAGTAAATGTCCTGTAATTCTCTGGTTACTTGCATTAGTTCTGAGTATGATTACTTACACATTTAAAATGGAATTCAAGCCAAGTTTCCTTGGATTGTCTGTTTTCTCTTTTCTCTGAGACCATTTATTAGAATATTATCTTCTTGGATTTAAATGAGAGAGTCATCCCATGAACTGGATCCGGAATAGGGGAGGAAAAAAAAAAAAAGAAAACTTTTATTTAGAGAAACACCAAAACTACAGAAGTTAATAGAAGTTAAAATTTAAACTCCTACAGTTAAGTTATAATTAAAACTAGAGGCCCAGTGCATGAATTCGTGCATGAGTGGGGTCACTCGGCTTGGCCAGCGATTGGGCTGATCAGGGCCATCTTGCTGGGGGGGAGGGATCATGGGAGGTTGGCTGGCTGGCCCTGATAGGGGCTGGCTGGCCAGGGGAAGGAGCCTTGGGAGGTTGGCTGTGAGAGTGCACTGACCACTAAGGGGCAGCTCCTGCATTGAGCATCTGACCCCTGATGGTCATTGTGCGTGATAGCGACTGGTTGACTGATTTTTCAGTTGCTTAGGCTTTTACATATATAGATAGTGCGTGTCAGTTATTTTGCTGGGTAGGTGTAGGCTAGGTAAAGAATGATGAAACTCTAATATTATAAGAACTACTTTGGCATGGAGAACCTCATGTATTATGCAATTATGTTGAAAAGGAACAAAATTATAAATCCTAAACAGTGACACTCATATACATACAACATTGGCTGGCCCCTGTTTTTGAGATTGTATGTGGGTTGTACTTGCAGGTGTAGGAATTCTAATTGACTTTATTTCATAGTTGCAGTGGCCCCAGTATGGTGTTTCCTTAAGTGTGAGTTCCATTAATATTCTATATATTTTAGGAGGGGAAATGAGTGGGGGAATTCCATGATCAAAAAAGTTTGGGAAACTTTTTGAGTTCAATGAAATTAAACTAGTTTCTTTGAAGTTACTTTTTGGAGCCTTTGTTATGCTAATGTGTGCTGTGACACTCCCGGGGACATGTGATATACTGTATTTCTCTTACTTTTTGGACCAATATCTCATCTGTCAACTTCCTGCAGGACACCAGTGTTCTTGAGCACACTTTGGGAAATGTAACCTTAGAAGCACGGCTTTCTTTTTCCACCTTTTGTCTCTGGTGAATCCTAACTAGATGAAGATAAACAATAAGCTGTAGACAAAGGTTGGAGAAGGCCTCCCAGATATGAGGCTAGATCCTAAATGAATGATCACTATCCATACTAACAATAGACGAACATGCAAATTGACCAGGACGCGATCACATAACGACCAATCAGGATGGGGGCAGAGCTGCTGCAAAGAGCTCTCAGCATTTCTGTACAAGGGAGTCCAAGGGGCATGGAAAGGAAGGGAAAGCAGATAGGCAGTTAGGGGGATCAGGTTGGCAGCAAGAAGTAATTAGGCAGTTAGGGCAATCAGGCCAGGAGGGGAGAGCAGTTAGGTGGATCAGGCCAGGAGGGGAGTGCAGTTAGGCATTTGGGGGATCAGACCAGCAGGGGAGAGATTTAGGGTTACCAGGCTGGCAGAGGAGCAGTTAGAGGGGATCAGGCAGGCAGGTAGGTGAGCGGTTAGGAGCCAGTAGTTCCAGATTGTGATAGGGATCCCAGATTGGAGAAAGTGCACGCCAGGCTGAAGGGAGCCCCCCCCCCCTCTGTGCATGAATTTCATGCACCAGGCCTCTAAAATATAAATAATCATTACTGAAACCTGTGGAGTGCTTACTTATGTGCTAAGCACAAAGCACTTAGCTATATTAACTAAGTTAATGCTCTGAACAACTATAAGGTATGTAAGTTCATTATCTCTACTTACAGATGAAGAAACTAATAGCTGGGGTGCTTAAATAACTTGCCCAAATCAGGCAACTAGAAAGGGGTGAAGCTAGAATGTGAACTTCGGTACAAAAGCCTATGTTCTTTCTTTTTCTGCTGCACGATCGTGGGCCTGTATGTATGGTTTGTATGCTATGTGTGTGCATGGGCAGAGTGGTGGTGGTATTCCTGGATGAGAGAAGAGCATGAATGTGTGAAATAATGACTTTTGTGTAGCTGGAGGTCATAATGCAAATAGTAAGAAATGAAACTGTACAGGTACAGATCCTGAGGGCCTCGTCTGTCACACAAAGGAATTTGGGATTTCTGTATAGGAGCCACTTATTCTTTCCATCAGGTTACCTTAACAACTTTGGTAAGCAAACTGCTATGAGTAAAATAGTCCAGACATTCTGGTGGGAGGCTAGGAATGCACACACACTTTTACATTTTGCAGGAGGGCTAGATGTCACTGACTTCCTCCATCCTAGCTGGTTGCCTTATGGAACATATACCCAACGCAGGCAGTAGACACAATTATGCTTGAATTGCACATAATCCAGGGGATAATGAGGGATGGCACTCTCTCCCTCTCCCTGTACTTCTGCAGTTTTTGAGGGCATGTTTTGTTTGCCTTTTGGAAGTGGACTAAATGCTAATAGAATGTGACTCAAGAAAATGGATTTATGCATTGCATAATATTTAATGGGATTTTAAGGTCTTAAGACTTGATCAAAGGTTAAAGTGGGGCTTCCCTGTCTCCTAATAAGACTTAACATAGTAATTGTTTTCTAATGAAAAAGTGTTAAAATATACAAATATTTTCTATGATCCAAATATCTTTAGTTCCTGAGTTTGAACTTAGTAGTGACAGTTTGGATAGCAAGAAACTTATCTGAAAACTTGTCAGAATCCTGGATTTGGATTCGGATCTCTATTTTAATAATTGGTTCCTGGATTTGGATTTGGATAGCAAAGAATACATGAAGACCTTGTACATTCTTTCCTTTCCCAGAGGAGGGGGGAGCGCCTCCTGAGGCTAGATTTCTCTTCATTAAGAAGTGGCAAGATCGTGACTTCACGAAGGTCATGGAGCAGATCATTATAAGAATAGGAATAGGGAAAAAGGAATTCATCTGAGTCCGAGGCCCCCCTATAACCTAACCAGTTAGGGTCTGTCAGTACAGTGGTACCTTGAGATACGAGTTTAATTCGTTCTGTAACCTTGAGGTGTGGGAAACTATGAGACGCTCAAGTCTCGGTAAACTGGTGGGTCGTGTGCAGCCGGCCGATCCACGCGATTACTCGTATCTCAACTGTTGCTCGTATTTCAAAGCAAAAATCACTCGCTCGACAGGCTGCACTGTCTGATGCTCACTGGAGCAGTTTGGTTGAGAAAGCAGAGGGAACCGTTCTGCATGGTTTCTTGCTGGAAAGGACATGGGCTGTACTCAGGGAATCCCAAGGGCTTGACATAGACTGTATTTGTGAGGATAGGGCTGAGTATGTTTCTGATACCTTTGCAATAAAAAAAACTGTAAGTAGAAAGATTTAAACTTAATTGCAGAAAGAATTTTTAACTTGATTAGTTATATTTTGAAGAAATGTCATATGGCCCTAGTTCACATTTTTTATATCCCCCTTTTGTTTCTGTGAGTAATTGTCTTGCCTTGGTTACTTGCTACTTTCCTTAAATACTCTTTACATTGCACAAAAAGCATTTGCATGGGGATGGGGAGCGGGGAGCAAAGGTTGCAGGATATGTGCAAGTGGGGAGCGTGAGGAAGAGAAGAGGCACCCGAAGTGCCTTCGAGGCTTGCGCATCCCTGCTGTGGCTCCACCAGCTGAGACTTGTGCTGGATTGTGTGTCAGACCTAGCAGGCAACATGCAGCAGGAATGGGTGCGAGTGTTTCCATTTGCATCGATGGGATTTAATTTTTCTTTCTTTTTAAAAATTTTACTTGTTTATAAATTACAAACATTGACTATTTTACTTACATATTATGAAAGTTATAAAACATAAGAAATGACAAGATAAAAATAGACACATTTTCCTAATATTTTCTCCTTTTTTATTTTTTAATTACAGTTTACATTCAGTATTACTTTGTATTAGTTTCAGTTGTACAGCATTTGATTTTTATTTTTAAACAGTAGTCCACAGAGGCTGATTTCTGTCGTTGTGCATGGCATAATTTTCTACTGTTTATCTTTAGGTGGGTTTGCTGAGTTCTCCCGTTGTTTCCCTGGCCTCTGTGAAGGAAAATCCACTCTAGTTCCTACCTGCATTTCTCAACCATGCTTACCGGTTGCCAACATTGGGCCAACCCGAATTCTTCCCAATCTTTATCTTGGCTGCCAGCGAGATGTGCTCAACAAGGTGGGTGCTTTGAAAATGTCCTTCGTTGCAGGGTTTATTGTTAGCAGCTGGAGAAACAGCGATTGCCCATTTGCTGAGGTGTCAGACACACCTGGCTTCCAGGAAGTACACTCTTCTCAGGGTGACTCCTGGCAAGCGCTCACATCGTCTTTTGGAGTGCTGTTTTGTTCGATGTTAACGATTGTCATAGGAAAGCCAAACTGTTGTCATATTTGTTTCTTCCTCCTAGGTCCAAGAGACCTGGAATAGGACAGGATTTTGCAGAAGTTTGGCCTTATTTTCCTAGTGTATTCATTTTTCTATTTTAATAATTGGGCACACTCAGACTAGTACTTCCTAAAGTCACATTCAGAAATGTGTGTATTTACTGCAACACACTAGAAAGGGACTTGGGTGGGCTTGGGTTAGGGAAGGACATCATGGTGATCGCTGGCTGGAGGGGCAGGGGATGTGGTAAAACGATGTCAAGGACAGGGATAAGGGTGCATTGCAGGCTGCACTGTCTGATGCTCATTGGAGCAGTTTGGTTGAGAAAGCAGAGGGAACCGCATGGTTTCCTGCTGGAAAGGACGGGGGCTGTACCGAACAAGGTGTGCCCAACAGAGGAACCACGTTGTTGAGGCTGTTGTATACAATGCTACAAGCATACCAGCAGTAGAAAATTTGCCTCCACAGCTTATATCCTCTTAACCAGTAGTGGTAGAAAACAGTGCTCTAAGTGCCCCGAAAAGTGTTTTTTCTCTAAAACCTCTCATTTACATCACTTCTACATGAAAAAGCAATCAAAGCCGTTGGCGATTTTCAAGTGCTGCTTTGCTTTACTTTTTCTCCTTGAGGAACTGAAAGAATCAGGCCGCCTGTAAAAGCAGCGTCCAGATTGGCTTACATTACCGAGGGGAAAGCCAGCCTTTCCAGGAGGAAAAGTACCATCATTGGACAGCCAGGAGGCGTTTTGTTTTTGTTTTTTCCTTTTTTTGTTCTCAAAACTCCTGCTTCTTTAAAATTTTACCTCGACACTGTTGTTACTCTGTCAGCTCTTACTGTGAGATCTGCCTGTTTGAAATTTGATAGTTGATGCTTGTACTGAGCCTTTCTGGTGAGGTCACAGTGCCTTTGAGCATGTGATGCTTATTAATTCTCTTTTAGAGATAAGCAAACTATGTCACAGAAAGCAAAATTAATTTCCTAAAGTCACATGCCTCCCTAGGGCAAAATGGGAGATGCTTTATTAAAATCTCAGATCAGAAAATAAATGATTATAAAATTTCTAGTTAGGGACCCTGTCCACAATTACCCCGATGAAATGCAGCCAATCAACCAGCAGGTAATTTCACTGATCATTGTGTTACAGATCATCTTCATTATCTTTGACCCTAGATTAAATGTCACATTTGTTTTTCTACATACCTTTTCTGATTTAACAAATGAGTTAGTTAACAACTACATGAGTGCCCCCAACGTAAGAACAGTTAAACTGTAGTAGAGGTCAGGGCAACAGTTTCCTCATTTTCACTGGCTTCTAAATGTGTACTAAAGTAGATCTGTTGAGAGGAAATGGTCAGAGGAAGTTCATGGGTGAAACAGTTGGGGCAGGGAGTATGGAATACCGTCAAAAACTGTTTTATTAAAACACGTGACTAGGGAGTGGTGAGAAGGAAGAACACACTGATAGGCTGGCCCACTTTGAAAGTGGTGCATAAAGGTTTGTATCTAACTTACAAATTCATTGTTGAGAAGAGTCTTGGTGCTGAAGGGGATTTCAGAGATCATCTAGTCATCCTCCTCCATTCGATAAATGAGGAAGTTGATATTCCACAAATGTCAAATGAATTCCCTATGATGAGTTTTAGAACCAGATTGGCCTCTGATCTTCCTTCCCAACTCTCTGATTTAAACTTTCCAGGAGAAATACTATGATTCTTGAAGTTCTTCAAAGATAAAGATTTTATAATCTTTACTAATAGTACATTCCTTTTGATAAAAATTTAGAAACCAAAGTCTTAAAATCAGCATCCCTAAGGCCACTAATTTTATCAGTCTTTTTTTTTAAGTGACATGTTTTTTTATTTAATAAATCTTTATTGTTCAGATTATTACACTTGTTTCTCTTTTTTCCCCCCATAGCTCCCCTCCACCCGGCTCCCACCGCTCCTTCTGCCCTTACCTCCCTCCCCCATTGTCCTCATCCATAAGTGTACCATTTTTGTCCAGTCTCTCCCTGCACCCCCCTCACCCCTTTCCCCATGAGAATTGTCAGTCCACTCCCTTTCTATGCCCCTGATTCTATTATATTCATCAGTTTATTCTGTTCATCAGATTTTTAATTCACTTGATTTTTAGATTCCCTTGTTGATAGATATGTATTTGTTGTTCATAATTTTTATCTTTACTTTTTCTTCTTCTTACTCTTAAAGAGTACCTTTCAGCATTTCATATAATACTGGTTTGGTATTGATGAACTCGTTTAGTTTTTCATGTCACAGAAATTTTGTTGGGAGGGTTATTTACCATTTAAAATGCTAGGCTCTTTATTTGATTGTGCTTAATCTTACTAATAGCATTAGGAGGTAGGTAGGCCGTGTATTCAAGATTGTGTGGCTAGGAAATCATTGGCTTTCAAGCTGGCAGAGATCAAATTCAAGCCCAAGCTACTCTGGCTTTAAGTCCTATGTTTATAGAATATCAGAAGTACCCATCTTCTGGAAAATGGAACTTGCTATAATAAGCTGCTACGAAGGACTGACAGATCTTAACAGCCTATTGAATCACAACTGAGATTCTCTTTCCCTGCTTTTTCCATATGTTTTATACCAGCATTACCCAAGAGAAATGTGATGCAAGACACATACATAACTTAAGAATTTCCAATAGCTTTATTAAAAAAGTAAAAGGAAGCAGGTGAAGTTAATTTTAAACATTATACTTATCACAACATATTTAGAATATTATTTTGACATGTAATCAATATAAGAATTACTGAAATGCTTTACATATTTTGTACTAAGTCTATAAAATCAAATGCATATTTTATAGTTAGTTAATGCACATGTCAATGTGGACGAGCCACATATCAGGTCTCAGTAACCACATGTGGTTTGTGGCTGCCGTACTGGGCAGTGCAGGCCAGTGCTCTCAGCGTGTATTAATTTTTACTTATGTCTCAAAGACATGGCTCTTATGTAGAAGGCCATAAGAAGTCATTGGTAGCAAAAAGAATACTTTTATTTTCTATTTTCCCTCACAACTGTACTTTTGTTTCATATAGTCTGTTCTTTGTCCTCTAGTCTTTGTACTAAAGTTGGACCAGGAATAGCTTATTGTATTGAAAGTAGTTTGCTGATGCCCACTCAGAACTGAGTGGGATTTGAGCAAGAATCTCTAGTTACTATGTAAAAGTTCTTGATCACTTCTCTTCCTTATCACTTAAAATTTCAAATAGAAATTTGAAAATAATATGTGTGATGGAATTGCTTATTTCGAGTCGTTACTAAACCAGAGTTGTGCCTGTAGTGAGCCCTTCATCCTCTTCATGAAGCAGCTCTACTGTCCCCTCTTCCTGTTTCAAACACTGTGCTGTCAGCATGCTTCATGCAGCTTCTGCTTTCAGTCCTTTACCATGCAAAACTGGGGTTGCTCTGCTACCTTACTGTTCTGCCCGCCACAGGGACCCCCGCTACTTCCTCTCTTGTTCTCTTACTGGTATAAGGATTAGGCTAGTGGTTGGCAAACTCATTATCAACAGAGCAGCAAACTGAGGCTTGTGAGTTTGCTGACCACTGGGTTAGGCAATACCCCAGACACCGTATAGCCAGATGCTGCTTTCAGGTTTCTGTATGACCTAGGAAGACAAAGGTCATTAAAATTTTTGGTAAATACACAGCATTTATTCAGTGTCTACTCTGTGTAGAGCACCACAATGTGCAAATTGGTTAGATAAGACCTGTGTGGCAGGTGCCGGAGTCCCACAGTCCTTTCAGCCCAGCCAGAGGGCAGCAGGCACATGGTGTAGCCAGACCCGCTCTCAGCCCCCAGGCTCAGGTAACCAGGGCTGGCTGAGGCTTGCGCTGCCAGCAGTGGCAGCAGCAGAGGTTTAATGGGGGCGTTGCCCTCCGCTGTTCACTGGGTTGCTTCCCGCCCCTGAGGGCTCCCGGACTGTGAGAAGAGGCAGGGTAGGATGAGGAACCCTCACCCCTCTGGATTTTCATGCACCGGGCCTTTAGTATGCATATACGAATGATCAGGGGAGCAAGTAGGTTAATGAATAATTATGTGAAACTTCATTTGACTTTAGAGAAGCACTGACATCTCTACCTGATGCCCTCCGCAGGGAACCGCCTGGTTGGCTCCTGGCTGCCTCACATCTACTTCTACCACTGCTCTTAAGCCTGTTTAGGACAGTGTGCTTATTATCATTTTGTACAGTAATTAAAACATTACATACACCAGTGAACTATGAATGAGGGAAGAGAACTGTTTTTCTGTGACCTAAGTTAAACATTTTGAAAGATTCAGGAAAGACAAATTGCTTTACAGTTTTTTTCTGTCTAGTTAGTTTGGAGGAAGCAACTGAAAAATATTTAGGGGACAGTCATAATCTAGAAGGATTCTGTTCTCATTGTTTCACAAGTTCTTGCCCATTAAGGAAATGGAAACATAAGTGGTAGATGCCTTTGGTTGTGATTTGCTTTAAGAACTCCAGTCAGATAACCTATAAAAATAAAATCCATAGTCCTACATCAGAAGTTAGCAAATTAATGTACATTTATTTGTTTTTAGTTAAAATGTTTCAAGTACATATATATCATCTTATTGATTTTTCTTCTTTAATGGACTTTTCCCAAAGACATAATAACTATCAATCCAGATGAGAGGATCCTATTATCATATTTAAATTTTATAAGGTGACATTTTATGATTTTTGTTTGCTTTTTGTTTTTAAAATTAACCATGTTTAATTTATTAAGTCCCATCTTATTACAAAAAGAATTTCAGGTAGGAGCTGGATAATTGACTTAAAAAGATTTTCTTTAAGTAAAATGTTTATAAGTCAAGTGAAATTCATTTTTTTCTCATTTGTGTTTAAATTATTTTATTATCACTCAATTTCAACACATTAATGTCTTTCCCGTCCTCCTTTGCCAGTTATCGAAAATAAAGCTACTCTTAAATGCACCTTTTATGGCACATTGCTTTGTACTTTGGAGATGTAAACGGTGTGGTAAACCTGGATTACTGATGTTTCCTAAATGAGGCCATAGCAGAGCACCTGCAGTTTGGTGATGGTGGCCATCAGTGTGAGGACAGTGAAAGTGCACATGGATAACCCAACCCCAACAGCAGGTCCCAGTGTCAACATGGCAGGGAGACCCCACTATGTCGTCTACTGACTGTAACTGAGGCGACATTATGGGGGGAAGGAAGTAAATAAGACTTGGATAAGTCTCCTCAAATAGCCATCTGTTCTTACCTGGGAGATGGTGTAGTAGGTGAGCTCAGCTACATGTACAGTTTAAATGCTGTGGTAGTAACACCATGAGGATCTTCACCGCCTCCGGCAAAACCTTCCACAGATGGGCTTGGGCACAGCTGGAGGTCGGCCACTGTCAGAAGCTTACCTAGTTCCAAAAGCTGTGTCTTGACATTATCATCTCACAGTTTAGATAGGGTTGCATATGTGATTTAGAGTTATGAAGTCTGCCTTTAGGTAAAATAAAATATATTTATTGTGCCAAATATGGCAAATGAAGGGATTAGGGGATTGGCATGTTTCAGGAAGGTAAAGGAAGAAAATTACCAACTGACAGTCATTGGAAAAGATTTGTAGAGGAGGTAGCATTACAAGGAAAGGAAGAAGTGGCCAGTTGCTTGTTAGAGAATTACTTCAGGTTTAGAGCATTTCCCGAGAGGCAGCAGTGGCTGACAAAACAAAGCGGGTTGTATAGGCTTGCCTGAAAAAGGGTAGACGGGTGTCGGTTGAAGAAACACGTCTTGAAAGCAGCTATGTACGTGGTGCGGAGGATAGAAAAACAAGCAAGGATCGCTTTATGATCCCACTACCTCACTACTTAATAGGAGAGAGATGCATTATCTGCCAGTTATAACATAGCATGTTGGATGCTTTACTTACTAATGGTGTGGACAACCTACTTTGGAAGGACATAGACTGCAGTGGTTAAATGGGAAAGAGTTCATAGCAAGGTTAATTTAACCAAGTGTCACCGGCACGAGAAACAGGGCCTGCTAAGCACAGGAGCGGTGATGGTGGAGATTTGGAGGTTGTGGGCCCTGGAGCTGGCAGTCCAGAGACACAATGACATTAGAAGTGTGGATAAAGCACTTAGCCTGTACTATTGATCAGGAAGATTGCTCTAGTGTTTGTTCAGTTTATGGTTTGGAGAGGAAAACACTGCAAACTTCAAGAGGTCCCTAATGGCTTTATGTTATCATGATGACTGACCCCTGAGCAGTGGTGACCGAAAATGGAGAGAGGATCAATGGGAGGGGGGGCGAGGGGGAAGGATGGCAGGTGATACCCAGAGGATCTGGCACCCATTTATTTGGATGAGGGGGTCGTGAGAAAGAAGGAAAGTCAAACAACCCTGTTTTCTAGCTCAGGTGTCTGGGTGGAAGTTACTACCACAAACCAATTTCAGAGAGGAAAGAGGAATTTGGGGCAGAGAAGGGAGAAAGATAATGTGTTGAGTTTCTGACATTTTGAGTTTGAAGGACTGAGGAATATCAAATAGAGATACCAGTAGAGAGTTGGAAATATGGATTAGAAATTGAAGAGAAATTTAATAATCATCAGAATGTAGAGTTGATAATTAAATCTTTGGAAATAGATTCAGCCTAGAACTATTCTAGATCTAGAACAACCAGCATAATCAGTTTGAGAAGAAAACTGTTGTATGTACATGCATTCTAAAGTCATAGTAAACTTGTGGTTTTATATTCTTTGTTCTACTTGTCTCTCTAGTAACAAAGTAATTGAGAGTTGACTGTGTTAATGATGTATGACTTTAAAGCATACTATGTTAAACAGCCATTTTTGCCCTTAACAAAATTCTGGTTTTATCTTAAGTCTTTTTATAAATGTCACTGGGTTTTTGGATTTTACCTATTGAATGAACTCTGACCAGTTTCTAGGAAACTAGTATTGAATGAACTTGGATTATTTCAAGGAAACTAGCACTTTTTATCCTTGGTTAAACGTTACTCTTTCAAAAGGATTGTGTTACTATGTTATTAGTCATTTTAATTGTCTTTCCCTCCATAGGAGCTGATGCAACAGAATGGGATTGGTTATGTGTTAAACGCCAGCAATACCTGCCCAAAGCCTGACTTCATCCCGGAGTCTCACTTCCTGCGTGTGCCTGTGAATGATAGCTTTTGTGAGAAAATTTTGCCCTGGTTGGACAGATCTGTAGATTTCATTGGTGAGTAGCTCGAGTAATAATGACAGTCTTTTGGATTATAGTCTCATGTATAGATGTACCCCCTCCGCCTACCCACTTCTTTCCTTTAAAGAAGCCTGTTTCAGAGATTTCAAAGGTCTGAAAACAACACATGATGTCGCTTATCTCAATCAGTGGCCAAGGTGACGTGTGTGCCATGCTCTCCCCAAGGAACTGGCCTCTGACACTCTAGCTCACTGAGTACTACCACGGGTTAGCCTCATAGGACTGTTATTGTGAATGCAAGTGTTTTAAAAGCAGTTAAACTTTCGGGGCTACATTTCTTAACCACTTTTCCAAAACTAAAATACTGTTGGAAACTAGTGACTTTCCTTAAACTATTTTTGCCTTGCTGCTGTATTTTTCCTGAAGAAAAGTAAAATCCTGTGAAAACAAATCCTTTAAGGTCCTTATGTCCCAAGATTTCTATACCTCAGTCCCTTTGCCAATAACGTAAAGTAGTATTGGATTTAATAAAATTCCAACACACACACACACACACACACACACACACACACACACACACACACACGTCGCTGCTGCTGCTGCTGATTTCTTTGCTGTTAACAGTGACAGGATCTCATCTGTCCCATCTGGAGCCACCCTTCCCCCAGCCCGACTTCTAGCTCGAGGTGCTGCTGTGTCATTTTGTGCTGCAGGATCAAGTCTGTGGCCATGTGTCTGCAGTGTGGTCCTCGAGGAGAAGCACTGCTAGCACTTGAACAGCACAGAGTTGCTCTTGATGTTTCAGATGAAGAATTTTTGTTGCCCCCCCCCCCCAAGGCACATAAATTTGAGTGCTCTAATCAACAGTTAAATACTGTGAACTGTTTATTATAACTTTTAAAAAAGAACTTTTAAAAAGTGAAATTATGTAAATTAAGCCTCTCTATATACTTTCTCTGTGAGAGATATTTTTACAAACTTTGGGTAATTCTGAAAGAGTCCTCTTTTTTTCAAGATTCTAGATTGCCAAGAGTTTTTCTTCTTTAGTTAGGATAAATCTGTGAAACAAGATAAATGGCTTAGCTATTTCACTTTAAAATAACCACAAACAAAACTCCCAAATTAATCCCTCCCATTGTACTTCTAGGAAATATTTAGCATATCATGTAATTTTTGCCTCTTTAAGAGATAACAATTATGGTTAATGTGCTCATTGCCTATCACACTGGTCCAGAGACATTTAGCTCTAATTTCAGCTAAAAATAAAATTTCAGAATCTGTGTGAGAGAGCCTTATTCTGTTAAATCGTAACAATGTCTAAGCTTTATTTAGGAGGGTTAATGGAAAAGAGAATATGAAGAACTTTGTACTCAACTTATTCTCTTTCATGGGAGATATTATCAGCATGTTCCAAGTTGGTTAAACACACACACACACACACACACACACACACACACACACAATGTGATTTATTTTGTAGCACCTAGAATTTGTAGTACCCAGGCATTCAGGGCAAATTTTCTAGCCCCGTTCTGGAATTAGCTGTTTTTAAAATTATTATGAATTTTTTACCCTTAGATCTGTACTCTATAGCTATTCTGAAAAATTTAGTATTTCATATATAAAACAATTATGTTATATACCTAAAAATAATATAATGTTATATGCCTATTATATTTCAAAACTGGAAAAAAATTTATTATCTCTTAACTGAAAAAACGTTTGAAGTGACAGACAATATAGGAAAACAAAATATTAGCTAAATCTTAAGATTTTGGATATTTTTTATGCTTTTCTGTATTTCTGAAATTTTCTACATTAAACAAGTAGATCATGTAACCATCATGTAGTATTTATATTTTGGAAAGTTATTAAAATAAAAAAAATGTAAAAATACTTGATGAAAAGTACTGAGTAAGTCAGTCAACCAGAGTTAGGGACAGATTGCTTATTTAACAACATGGTTGGACCTTCATTGCAATGGTGGGAAAATTATCTTCCCTTGTCTCCTTAAAAGACTGTTGAAAAGAAATATCTATAAATAGATGAGATGTACTTTGAGTTGTCAGGTGAAAAGCACTAACCCTTCTTGGATTTGACTCCTACAGAGAAAGCAAAAGCCTCTAACGGCTGTGTCCTGGTGCACTGCTTGGCCGGGATCTCTCGCTCTGCCACCATTGCTATTGCCTACATCATGAAGAGGATGGACATGTCCTTAGATGAAGCTTATAGGTAGGGACAGACCATGTCAGTGTGATTGACTTTTCATATGCCCTGAAACATGGGGAGGTCTGAGGGTGGGTAACCATACTAAAGCTGATCATGATTATTTTAGTTACACCCTTTACTAGTGACTGGGTTTTTAAATGTTCTTTTCAAAGGTTGGAGAAGAACATATTTTATAATTTAGCATGAATTCTACCCAAACATATGTCAAATGTATCCTAAGCTACTTTTTATGTTTATAACAAATCCAAACATATCTCTCCTGTTACGTAAATTTTATTATATCTTTTCCTAATTGAGGAAGTATCACTTATTCTCATTTAAATATGAGGGGAAGCTCTAGGAGACTACTCTTGGAATTTCTGCTCTTCTTCAACCTTTGTGTCTCCTTCATTGTGAGGAAAAAGCCTGGTACCTGCAGTACCTGCAGACTAAGAATTGTCAAGCTCCATGCACCGAGTAACACTGCCAAGTTCGAGAGCCGCCCAGGTTTCGCAGTGTGTGATTCTGACGGGGTGTCCCCTCTCCCTTTTCTCAAAAGGAGAGTGGCAGTGATCCTGGCACACTGAGGACTGGGGTTTTCTTCAGTAACTGGAGACTGAGTTCTCTACATGTTTTATTGGGGACCTTTTATTTTTCCCCCAAATTGGGAAAAAAGAGAGAACAGCTTCCATTTGAGGAAGGAGATGGAGGAACTGGGTCCTCCCTTTGTCTGCATTAGCTCCTCACCCTTCATTCAGGCTTTCCTCCCTAAGTTCCTCCTGCATCATGCAGACGCCAGAAAAAAAGGCACCCTTACACGATGTACAAAGTGTTATTATGACATCTCTACATTTATACTTACTACAGTTGAGCCAGTTATTTCTGGCTTTGTTAATTCGGTTTAGGTTACTGATTTTCAAGGAGTTTGTTTTTTCTCTTTCCTTATTCAAATATAAAATTTTAGTATAATTTCACTACTGCGTGTTCTGAGGAATGTCCATGAGGGCCAGGGGCCACTAAAGAGTTTATCTACTATCTCTTAAGAGTACTTATTTCCACAATGAAACTACTTTTGATCCCTCGATAACTCTTCTTTAACATGGTGGTGACCTTAGACCTGGTTTTGAATCCCAGTGCCTTTACTTAATAGCTCTGTAATTTAGGCAAGTCACCTAAGGACTTTAGGTACCTATATGATGGGGATAATTGCCAACTGACATGGGATGGTTTTGAGGACCGAATGAGATAGTGCTCTGTTAACTTGATTCAATGCATTAGCATAGTGCTCACTGTAGCTGTCATGTCGAGCACAAAGAAAGGGAACTCAGCAACGTGTGCTTTGGTGCTCTGGCCATCTGATGCCTTGTCTTCTGGTCATTAATTTATAATGTGAACTGTCTTGAGGAAGTGACTTTGGGGATTTTGAGAAGACATGATATTGGGAAATGGAAGATGGGAAGTACGTACAGTGGAAACTTGGTTCTCAAACTAAATTAGTTCCAGGAGGCAATTTGTTCAAAAATTGAATTAATCCATTCCAGACCTACAAACCCTTCTTTTCTTCAGAACATGTCTAATGCACTATTTAATCTATAAATAAACACTTCTTTTCTTAAACTTACAAAGTACCTCTCCTGGCCATAAACAAATCACGTTCAGCACTCATTCCAAGGGTATCTTCCAGGCCAGTATGCAGCATATTGGTTTTTTCACATATCATTGCCTCCCCTTCCCCACCAGCTAACTGCTTTTTGTTTATCCAAATCACAATTTTTATCTCTTCAATTGCCTGTGATTGTTGTTTGTGACCAGTTGTATACCCTTAGCAACATCAGCCTTCTTGATGGCCTCTTTATGTTTTAAAATTGTGCTAATCGATGATTTGCCAGCAACGATAGCAAACAACAAAAACAAAGCAAGAAAATATTCACAGCACAATTTGCTTAGATGTTAGCCAAGGTTTAGCATCTTTGGACATTGTCTCCTTTGTGACCTGAGCTGCTTTTTGTCATGTGGGAGTATCACCATGAAAGGGTGCCAGTTTGGGAACTGAAGTTTTGTTAAATAACCGAGACATTTTCTCGGTTAACAACTTGGTCGAGAACCAAAATGTTTGAGATTGGAGACATTTGAGAACCGAGATTTGACTGTAACTGTTCCACTGCACTTCTTTCTGATGGTAGCACCAAGGGCATGAGGTCCTAGTGTTGAGGAAAGAACCATCTCATCAATTGCAATTGGAAGCTTTTGGGTCCTTGAAAATAAAAAGGCTAAAACTAGTGCTTTCGGGTATCTGGAAACCCCCTTTCTAGCATGCTCCAGGGACATGTTGTAAAATAAAGCTTCCCCAACGCAGAGGCCCTTCTGTTCTCTACTTGAGGTGTCTGCCTGATTAAAACAGTCTTCTTCCAAAGGTATTTGGGAGAGTGAGTCTAATAATTCCCTACCTCATTTACTCACTATTCTTTAAGAGAAAGTATAGTTATAAAATTCAAGGTGTTTTTTTCCTTCCCCTCTCTTCATAGATTTGTGAAAGAAAAAAGACCTACTATATCTCCAAACTTCAATTTTCTGGGCCAACTCCTAGACTATGAGAAGATGATTAAGAAACAGACTGGAGCATCAGGGCCAAAGAGCAAACTCAAGCTGCTGCACTGGGAGAAGCCAGGTGAGCCTGTCCCTGCAGCCTTCGAGGCTGGACAGAGGAGCGAGGCCTCCCGCAGTCCGCCCTGTGCCGGCTCTGCTACCTCAGAGGCAGCAGGACAAAAGCCTGTGCTTCCTGCTAGCGTGCCTAGCGTACAGCCATCACTGTTGGAGGACAGCCCCCTGGTACAGGCGCTCAACGGGCTCCACCTGTCCTCGGACAAGCTGGAAGACAGCAATAAGCTCAAGCGTTCCTTCTCTCTGGATATCAAGTCAGTTTCGTACTCAGCCAGTGTGGCAGCATCCTTGCATGGGTTCCCTGCGTCAGAAGATACGCTGGACTACTACAAACCTTCCGCCGCTCTGGATGGGCCCAGCAAGCTGTGCCAGTTCTCGCCAGTCGAGGAGGTTTCGGAGCAAACCCCAGAAGCCAGCCCAGATAAGGAGGAGGCCACCATCCCTAAGAAGCCGCAGACTGCCAGGCCTGCAGACAGCCAGAGCAAGCGATTGCATTCAGTACGAACCGGCAACAGTGGTGCCACCCAGAGGTCCTTCTTATCGCCACTGCATCGGAGTGGGAGCGTGGAGGACAACTACCACACCAACTTCCTCTTTGGCCTTTCTACCAGCCAGCAGCACCTTGCAAAGTCTGCTGCTGGGCTGGGCCTCAAGGGCTGGCACTCAGACATCTTGGCTCCCCAGACCTCCACCCCTTCCTTGACCAATAGCTGGTATTTTGCCACGGAGTCCTCTCACTTCTACTCAGCCTCAGCCATCTACGGAGGCAGTGCCAGTTACTCTGCCTACAGCTGCAGCCAGCTGCCCACGTGCAGTGACCAAGTCTATTCCGTGCGCAGGCGGCAGAAGCCAAGTGACAGAGCCGACTCCCGGCGCAGCTGGCACGAAGAGAGTCCCTTTGAAAAGCAGTTTAAACGCAGAAGCTGCCAGATGGAATTCGGAGAGAGCATCATGTCGGAGAACAGGTCGCGGGAAGAACTGGGGAAAGTGGGCAGCCAGTCTAGCTTCTCAGGCAGCATGGAAATCATTGAGGTCTCCTGAGAGGAAAGACACTCGTGACTCTGTTGACAGTTTTTTTTTCTCGTTCACAAAAAAAATATTCCCTGTAAATCTGAAATATATATATGTACATACATATATATTTTTGGAAAATGGAGCTATGGTGTAAAAGCAAAAGATGGGTCAACACAGTTGTTCTCAACATCTGCATCTGAGAGACCAGCTAATATTTCTCTCAACAGAAGTGGAAGGGCAGATGCCATCGTTCCCCGTAGACTGATACAGCAGTTAGCTATATGCAGTGAATTGCACATCCTCTCGTTCTTACCGAGTCACGTTTTATTTGGTGTTGGAGGACAGAGTCCCCTTCTGTTTTCATGTTGTGCTACAGAGATGTCAAGTTCTAGTCCTTGTCCCGTCCTTCCATAGTGCACCTTAGCGCTGAGACTGAGCCAGCTTGTGGGTCGGGTGGGTAGACCCTCCTAGGGACAGACCCTAATGGTAAATCCAAGAGAAATGATCACATCCAAAGCTGATCCACAGATCCAAGCGCACCGCACAGCCGAGTGACTCGCGCATCTTTCTCCTGTTCAGACCATTAGGGGCCTTGCCAAGATCTCCTTTAGAGCAAACCCAGTACCTCAGACAGGAAGTCGGGGCTCTCACCACTGCCGCGTCCGGAAGCCCCTCTCCTCGGCATTGTGAATAGGTAGGTAGCTAGTCACACTCTCCAGACCAATTCAGACTGCACAGATCCCCAGTTGGGCCTGGATGGAGGTAGTTAATATTTTCCTTTCCTTCTTCTCAGCTTTATGAAGAAAGAGAAGGGTACCACCTCGTATTCAGTGCAGCAGCCAGGAATCTGGCAGCATAATGATTTAAGCTAAGTTGGGAGGCTAAACGAGTCTGCCTCCCTCTTTATAAATCACAGAATCGTTCAGAATGGGGTTGGTAATCCTTGAAGGAAAGAGTAACTTGGCCTAAAGCCAGATGTGAATTTACTGGGGTTGGTAGCAGAGCAGCAGCACCTTCCGATTCTCAGCCAGGGGAGGTGTTTTCCGCTCCTTCCGCTGCACAGGTACATTCTGTGAACGTGTGGCCTTTTAAGGGGAACTGCCAAGAGGGAGACAAACTATAGCCTGATTGAAGACGTTTGTACGGTTGCTGAGGAGAAGCAGGAAACTTGCTTCTCGGTGGTATTTTCCCCCTCAGCCTGTGAGAAGGGTGGTATTTCCTTAGACTTTCAGATTTGCTAATCGGGCTGAGACTCGGCAGCTTTAGTAAGCAAGGAATGTTCAGAATAAAACCGGAGAGGGAGGTGAGGAGAAGTGGTTGAATTTTGTGAGCTGAGTAGAAAGCCACAGTCAAGCTCTTCTCAGAAAATACCCCCAACATTTCTTTAGTAGAAGGGACCTATAGAAATGGGGTGGGACCAAGGTGGTTTCTCAGTCCTTGACCTACAATCACTCTGGAATCAATCCTGGCAGCTGAAAATAGAAGGTGCTTAGGACAAGTACATGAGTGATAGTACAGCCCTGCTTTTAAACGTCCCGGCTTAGGTTTTTGTCAGCTACAGTATGATCCTCCTTTGAAGCCTTAATTCATGTCAGCAGCTTTTTGGGGAAGGGGGTGTGTGTGATCATTGTTCTTTACTGTAAGTGTAGCTAGTTGCTGACTCATATCTCAGGTTTTTCCGTGTTTGAGAAATGGACAGTCTTTTGACTAGGATGTGACTTAATGTTTCCTATGGTGACTGCTAAAACCAGCATAGAATAACAATTTAAACTGACTTGATCGTAACAACATGACTGTGCACAGATAATGTGCTATGATGTGGGTTTAAAATGAAGGCAGGAAAGTAAATTGCATAGGGAGTGGGTGCATTACCATATTGAAAAAGTTCTGTTAAATCATCATTTAGTTTTTCTTATACTTTTACATTTTGGGTGTAATCAGACATTCTCAAGGTTTCACACAGTAATTTTTGATGTGTTATGTATACACATACAAATGTGTAACAGCTCACTGCTTTCAGAGTTTGGTCACAACTGTTGAACATTTTTAAAAAATGAAAGCATTAGTTCCAATGTTAAGTCTGTTTCAGGAGGGTTGGGGCACTTGGTTTAGATATCTGGACAGAAATTTGCTGTCTATCATTTGAGATTTCTCTTGACCATGGTCCCCTTCCTTCCTGTGACTGTGATGTAGTCATACACTACGACCTTTAGTCCTTGATCATTAATGTCAAATAATCAGTTTGTGGAATCAAGACTGCCATGCTGAGGGGGCGGCCTGGGAGGCGGGTCCTGGAGCTGCGCGGCCGCCTGCAGACAGCGTGGTGGCTGGCTCTCCTCGGCATGTGATCGCGGGGAAGCCTGGAATCTACTAGGATGATACAGAACAGTGATTTTAAAGAGCAAAACTAGACTCTGTGAGAAATGTTGGGAAATGGTTCAGGACATTTGTAAAGTGAGTTGCAAAGATTGTATAAATGTTTAACATGAAATAGTGTTCTTTTGGAGTAAGGCAAGCTGTTGAATGGTTACATTGTGCATTTCTCATGTTGATGTGTCATGTGTGTTAATACGATGAAATAAAATCAAAACTGGTACCTGTTTATACATAAATAGGAGAAAGGGCCTCTCTTTGCAGCTATAAATTTTGGTGGGAACAGCAATGTCAAAATTGTGAAAGGAGCAGTGGAGAACCTATCCTGCTCTTATGTCAAAGAGGATTTAGCTCAACATAAAATGATGAGGTCATCAGGCATATTATGTGCTCTTTCATTCACATGAAACACTGGGTCATTAGCATTTTCAGCCAGCCTTCCTTCTTTCACATTTATGCCAGATGCACACTACAGCACGGAAATCTTAAGGCACGTGGTATTTGCTGACTGATCGCATCCAGAACAAGTCCAGGGCAGGGATTAAAAAGGCCAGATACATATCTGTGGTACACTTTAATGTATATACGTGGTGCTATACTTCTTGTAGGAAAAACCGAGGAGGAATAGTTATTAAAGATCTGATCTCCATGCCATGTTCATCTATTTATATATAAAAAAATGGATTTTAGAGAGAGGAAGGGAGAGAGAGAGAAACATGAGACTGAAACAACATCGAAGGAGGGCCTCCTGCATGTCCCCTACTGAGGATCAAGCCCGCAAGCCGGGCAAGTGCCCTTAACTATGAAACCAGAGACCTCTTGGTGCATAGGTTGATGCTCAACCACTTGAGCCACACCAGCCACATGCTACATACATCTTAATGACCTCTCTGCCTGAAAATGACACTGGACTGACTTACCTTCAGTGCAAGCTGATGGAGTAATAATGAGAATAAGAATTACAGGTGATAATTCTTAAGTTGGTTGAGAAAGCTTTCTGTGTTCAAGTTAACTTTAAGAAAACGTAAAAGACAGGAGGATTGGATTGGGTGAGCGAAGACTAGAAGAGCTGTGCTGGCTAGGACCTTGCAGAAAAATGGAGGTGGGTGTGTGACAAGCATAAAGGGAGTATGGGATAAATCTGCCTCCAGATGGAAGGTGGCAGGGGAGCAGGTGTTTCAGTGAGAAGCTCGGAGGAGATGGTATAGGTGTTGGAAAGGCCAGAAGGTCAGCCAGTTATTAGTTTAAATGCAGACAGATTTGGGGGGCTGAGTAGGCTGGTGCTGGAGGACTAGTTTGCATCTGATAACTAAAATGTGACCAGGCCTGAGACTAAGGGGAAATCGGATGTAGATGTGATGTAGGGTGTGCATAGTGAGACTAGTTGATAACCTTTTCCCCCTTAAAACCTTCACTGCCATGTTACTTTTAGATCCTGTCTGCTGCTGTTTTTCCAACACTAAGGAGGAATGTTTCAGGTCTAGTAAACAAAACTTGTCTGGATGCTTTTCTCTATTACTCTTTTGCTTCTATAAATAGAAGAGGGAAGTAAGTTATTTCCAGCATTCTGTGGGGCCCATTCATCCTGTGCAGCATAATTATGCTGGTTATCTCTTTAAAGCAGTGGTTCTCAACCTTGCTAGTGCCGCAACCCTTTAATACAGTTCCTCATGTTGTGGTCACCCCCAACCATAAAATTATTTTCGTTGCTATTTCATAACTGTAATTTTGCTACTGTTATGAATCGCAATGTAAATACCTGTGTTTCCCACGCATGGTCTTAGGCGACCCTGCTAGCGGTTCTCAACCTGCGGGTTGCGACATCAACTGGAAAATTACAGCACCTTCTTGGAAAATGTTTACAGGTCAATCATATTGTTGCAGTTTCTGTGCACAGACATCAAGTCGGGTTTATGTAAAAACAGAGGTTTCATTCCTTTGGTTCCAGCTGAAACCCGGGTCAGTTTTAAATGCAACCCCACAGGAAGTGCAGCCTGTAACATTGTAGGAGCAGTGTCACTGGCAAAGGGCATCTTAGGGTTCGTGTAGCTGTGGTCTGGGTCCTCTCTGGTCAAGGAATTGTGACCGTCTCAAAGGCTGAATTAGAAGTACTTGGTTCCCACAACCATTCAGCCAAGTCATGACTCACTACAGAATAAAATGGAGCAGTAGGAATATGCCTTAGTTGGTGAAGAAAACTGAGTTATCAGTAAGTGCCATCAAGGCTTACAGTGGCACGATGCCCCCTGAACAAATCCCTGAGCATGATGGATGCAGACATACCTGCACCCATGGGAGACACTGGTTATACTAGCAGCCAGCTGGATTTGGTTGCTTTTACATTTTACTTATATTTTTTCATTTGAAATGTGAACCATTTATCTGGTTACCCTCCCCTTCCATAGCCAAAACATTTGCATCCTTGTATGTGTGCAAGAAGTTAAATGTTACAAATGAGTGAACAATGACGTCTTCGGGGCACTATATAATGAAAGTGTGGGGGAAAGAAAGGTAAAGTTACTTTTCTCATTATTAAAAAAATCTTACACCTAAAAAGTCCATAAGAAGAACATTTTTACTTCACAATCTTTGTATTAACATTTTAAATAATTTCCTCCTGAATACCATCTATCTGGGCTTAGTTGAGGTATAAACAAATTGGGAAGAGGATATTTTCTATCTAGAATACAGTGTTTCCTCACAGTCCTCAACTTCTGAAGATTCCTGGTTTTGCTTTGGGACTAAGGGAGATACCAAGGCTAAGTCAATTCCACAAATCACAGAACCAGTGGCACATGTCAGTCCCCCAGGGCCACTGGTTTATGTAACCTTGGAAGCGGCATGGTTGTGATACCTATAATGTACTAGTACCTTTTTCATATGTCAGAGGGAAAGCAAAGAAATACCTAGAGAATACTTTACAAAAAATATCCGCGCCCCCACCTCCCCACCTCATTTCTTGAGTGCACTATTCTATCTCAGGGTAAGTATGAAGTCCTCAAAACTCATTTCATCCAATATTTATCCTGGCAGAGAATACAATTAAATTACTAAGAATGAGAAAACTCTGAGGGAAACAGAAGTGAAATCTACATAAAGGCTCTCGTGAAACATACGTTATCACTTGATCTTAACTCCACAACACATTTGTTATAAATTTTTATGCATATACCACAAGGAGTGAAGGTCACATGCTTCACCTAGTCAAACATGGAGATTGCATGTTAGGGGCCTGTTTGAGGGTGACCATAAATACAGATGAATCAATGGATAAGCAGAACATTCTTAAGCAAAGGGAGCCACTGGACACCTAATTTGTAATGAACAAAAAGAAGGAAAGAAGCTTTGTTCCCTTGGGAACTCAGAATTTAGTCACTACACCAAGACCCATGGCCACTGCTCAGAGATGATAGGTCAAGACGGTTATTGCTGAAGAGTAAAGTGTCGGAGTTGCAGACTTGAAATCTTAGAGTTGGAAGGGGCTTGTGAGCCATTCCACACCAGCTTATGTGGTAGAGAGGTAGAAACTGAGACTCAGAGAAGTTTAAATGACTCACTGGATATCAATACACTTCCAGCCAGAGCTCTTCCACAACTCTGCTGCCTTCTCATTCCTGAAACCTCTGAAGGCTGGGTCGGTCGTTGAGTATTAACTAGTAGACATCAAGCATACCTGTTACTTGAAATAACATATCACCCAGATTCCCGGAATCCAGTGGAAAGAGTAAAATATTGAGTAGAGAAAGGACAGATCATACCAAGTTATCAAAGAACCACTAGGAATGATGCAGAATAGGGAGGGCTGTTAAAGGAACTGACCTTAAGCAGTTAGTGACAGCAGCTGGCACAAGTCTCAGTTCAGCTGTTTTTTCTTGGCTTGAAGTCACCAGGTAAGTGGCTGTACAGCGAGGAGAGCCAGTACAACTGAAGCCTGCAAGCAACGTGATGGACCCAACACCCATCTCACCAGAACCCAGCTGGCCTCTCCTCTGAGCCTGCATCCTCCCTGCTGCAGATGACCTGAAGAAGCCAGTGTCACACCGGCCTGGGATTTGGCACAGCAGCAGGCCGAGTTCCGGGGAGCTGGTGAGCTGGTGAGCTGGAGAAGCGCTGGGCCCAGCTGCTGTCCACCAGTCCCATGAAATGTGCATGAGATGCAACATGACCTCAACCCACAGCAACTTCCAGCACTAAGCATGGGCATGGCGTTACTTGCCTAACAAGCGACATGCACACTTTTGTGGCCAAACCTAGCCGGAAATAAACAGGGAAGGGAATTCTGGGAAATACAGTATAATGGAGAAAAACAAATGACTGGATATATTAGCCAAGTGGACAATATTGTGAAACCACCACACACCATAAATATCTAATTAACTAGTATTCTTTAAAAATACATTGTTGGGAGAGAAACCAAGATGGCGCCATAGGTGAACACCTAAACTGCTGCCTCGCACAACAATTTCAAAACTACAACTAAAAGACAGAATGGACATCATCCAGAACCAGAGGAAAGCTGGCTGAGTGGAAATTCTACAACTAGAAGGAAAGAGAGGAGCTCATGGAGACTCAGAAGCTGTAAAAAGCTGAGGTAGGGAGATGCGTGTGTGGAAAGAGCGGGTGGCGGAGTGCCTGGCTGGCTTCCTCTGGTGGGAGGGAGACAGAGACTCCCAACTGCACTGAACCCCTTATCCTATGGTACTGAACCTCAGTTTCTGATGAGACTCAAGAGGGAAGTCTGGACTGTGAAAAGGGAAGAGTACATGGAAATTTAGGGGAGCCGTGAAAAGGCAGAGATCTAGGGGCACACACACCACTGAGCACAGAAGATGAACTGCTGATTGTGCCACTGGTTTTCACTAGTGGGCAGGAGATAGAGCCTCCCAACTGTGCCACTTCTAACTGCACTGAACCCCGTTTCAGGCAAGACTCTGGGGACCCAGACTCGTACTGGTCCCAGAACACAGAAGAGCCTGAAAGACAGAGGTTTAGAGGCACGTGCGCGTGTATGCACAGAGAGGCTGCAACAATTACTGAGAGACACTTGAGACCCAGGGGCCACGTAGGGCAGGGCTGACTGGAAGCCAAGGCAGTCTGCTAAGCCCTGAGACCCTACCCCATCCAAACTCAACAGAGAGGCTTTTGCAGTTTTGCAAGTCTTGTATCATAAGGCTTATTCCACATAGAAGTTCTCCCGGCATAGTGAAAATGCGGAGACAAAGGAACAGATCACAAACAAAAGAAATGGAGAAAAACAAACAACTGGATATAGAGTCAAAACCACAGTTATAAGTTTTTTCAAGAATTTCCTAAAAAAGATGGATAAATTTAGCGAGACCTGAGAGGAGATGAAAAAGGACTAACTAGAAATTAAACATACACTGACCAAAATAAAAAATATTATACAAAGACCTAACAACAGACTAGAGGAAGGCAAAAATCAAGTAAAAAATTTGAAATACAAAGAAGAAAAAAACACTCAACTGAAAAAGCAAGAAGAAAAAAGAATCCAAAAATGTGAAGATAGTGTAAGGAGCTTCTGGGACAACTTCAAGTGTACCAACATCAGAATTATGGGTGTGCCAGAAGAAGAGAGAGAGCAAAATACTGAAAAACTATTTGAAGAAATAATGACTGAAAACTTCCCACATTTGGTGAAAGAAATAGACTTACGAGTCCAGGAAGCGCACAGAACCCCAAACAAAAGGAATCCTAAGAGAACCACACTAAGACACATCCTATTTAAAATGTCAAGAGCAAAAGACAAAGAGAGAATATTAAAATCAGCAAGAGAAAAACAGTTCATTACCTACAAGGGAGCACCCATACAATTGTCAGCTGATTTCTCAACAAAACTATGCAGGCCAGATAGGAGTGGCAAGAAATATTCAAAGTGATGAATAGCAAGAACCTATAACCAAGATTACTCTACCTAGCAAAGCTATCACTCAGAATTGAAGGGCAGATAAAGAGCTTCACAGATAAGAAAAAGCTAAAGGAGTTCATCAACACCAAACCAGTATTATATGAAATGCTGAAAGGTACTCTTTTAGAAGAGGAAGAAGAAAAAGGTAAAGATAAAAATTATGAACAACAAATACATATCTATCAACAAGTGAATCTAAAAATTAAGTGAATTAAAAATCTGATGAACAGAATAAACTGGTGAATATAATAGAGTCAGGAGCATAGAAAGGGAATGGACTGACAATTCTCAGGTGGGGAAGGGGTGAGGAGGGTGCAGGGAGAGACTGGACAAAAATCATACACCTATGGATGAGGACAACATGGAGGGAGGTAAGGGTAGAGGGAGGGTTGGGAGCTGGGTGGAGGGGAGTTATGGGGGGAAAAAAGAGAAACCACTGTAATAATCTGAACAATAAAGATTAAATTAAATAAAAATACATTGTTCTCCTCTGCTGCTCTTCAGTAAGTATCTACCCAGGACTGCAATGTAAGTCACCGCCATGTTTTGTCTAGTTCATTTTACTATGAAGCAAGTGGTGAGGGTGATGGCACCTACCCTTTTTTCCAGCCCTGGAGACAAGAAGCCCTTCTCTGAAAGCTACAGCATGTCCTTGTGTTTGGAGCTGGGTTCTGTCTTCAGTAAGAACTCAAAAAAGGGCAGTGATGGTGATGGCTTTAGAATGCCACTTACTGTCAGTCCAGGTGAAAGGAATATGAGTATTCCTTGTATTATATTTTTCCACTTTTCTGCCAGTTTACAGATTTAAAAAATGAAGTTAGAAACAAAAATAGTAATGAGAGTAGGTGGGGCCTAGTATAGCCATATTAAAATGTATTGTGAAATGATAATATTAATATAAAAAACAAACAGCATGAAAGCGTATGCAGAGAAAGATCAACAGGCCAGGTAGGCTAAGTATTACCCAGCTGACAGTAAGAGGCATTTTAAAGCCATCACCAGCATTGTCTTTTTTTTAGTTCCTGTTGAATACAGAACCCAGCTCCAATCACAAGGACATGCTGTAGCTTTGAGATGATTAGAATAAGTTTAACACATGAGAGCAGGGAGAGCTGCCCATCAATGAAAGGAAGATCCCTTATTCATCCATCAAGATCCTGACCACACACAGGCATTATGACGACAAGCTTCTTTCACCAGCGTAAAGGCATGGCTCCCCACTCCAGCTCATGGCTTCGAGTTCCTCCCTGGTGCCCTCAGACCACTCCATCTCCTCAGGCTGATGTCGCCGCCACCTTACCGGTGCCCAGGGAGGCAGAAATGGGCGGGGGGTCCTCCTGGGAAATAGGAGCTGCAGCCCTGGCCTCGTCTCTGGGCTCTGGTTTCCAACCTGTCTTCCCGGCTCAGAGGGAATGGACAGTCTTGATATTATTTTGGTCCTTAGGAAATCCTAGAAATTGTTGGTGTCTTCCTATGTCTGAGTTTTTAAAAATTATTTTTCCCGTTTAGCTTATTCCTGTTTCTCCTGTCATTCAGTATAGAGTCCTGAAAACTGTCCATTCTGGACCGGACTGCACTCCAGTGATCTTTCTCTGCATACAGAGAAAAATAAACAACTGGATATAGAGCATACTGGGTCAAGCTGTTTAGGTCCTATAGTTTATTCTGGGTTCTAAGGACTTTGCAAGATAAGTACCTCATTACCATCCAAGATTGAAAAAATTGTAAGCTCCGAGAAGCAGGTAAAGCTCACCTGGGATATGCTCAGTGAGATCGACGTTCCTTTTATAAACATACCGGAGGCTGTGTCTGCCCCTGAAGAAACCCCCAAGGTTAGGAGGAGTATGACATCCTGATGTCCTGTGTGCCATCCTGGCCCAGGGCTTCCCTTCCTCCCCGGCTCTGACTCAATTCCCCCGCCTGGACCTGTTCCCACCCCCATTCCTTCACTTCTTCAGTTTTTTCTTCCATTTGAACGTGTATGACGTGCAAAGTACTGCGCGAAGTAGCTCTGGTTACTCAAATTGCTTCATTACCTAAACTCTCAGACATCAGCAGCATTCTGCGTTCCCTGTCTTCAGAAAAGGAGGGCGAGGACGCTGCGGCCATTTCCATCTCCCGGCACAGCGTCTGGCACATCCGCTGGCACCATGAACACCTGCGGGGCGAGTGCTGTCGGGTGTCCTGTCAAAGCCGGCCGTGCCACAGGTCTGCCAGGCCGTGAACAGATGCTGGCTAGAAGCTTGTTACACAAGAGGGCACCCTGCAGTGTCGGCGTAACAAGGAGAAACTGAGCTCGGCACCAGGAACCGAGTCGGCAGTGGGGGACGAGCCCACTGAAGGTATAAAAAGGGGGTTGCCAGTTTCCGATGACAACACACCGTAACCTGGCACACACCAACACTGGCATTTACAAGCCATCACCAGCATTAGTTACTGTTGGATACGGAACCCAGGAGCAGGAAGAGGGTGCCCAGAGAAAAGCCCGGAGGGTGGGAAGGGGGGAGGAACAGTAACCACACACAGGCCGCATTAAATTAGTTCTTTATGTTTACAACCCAGAACCCGGAGCCCTGACAACATTTCACGGAGGCGTCCTGGACACAGAGCTCCAGAACACACACCCCTCCCCTCCGCTCCACATCTTCACTCCGCAAGCTAGACTAAGTGATATACACTCTCAATTTCAAAAAGCTGAACAAAATAAAATAACGCCCAATGCAGAGTTCTGGAAAGGATTCCCGACATCGGGTATCGCGGAGAATTAGTCTGGTTCATTCTGCAAAGGGAACTGCAGCACGGAAAGAGGGCGGGGTGGGGGGTGGGGCAACAGGAGGTTTGCAGGCCAGCGGCTGCCTCACCAGCTCCGAGCCCGGTCCCCTCATCCCGCGTTGGTTCCCCGTGTCCTCGGGGTGCTGGCGGCGCCGGGCTCTGTCTGTCCCCGGGCACGAACGTCACCCGGCTGGAGGGCAGCCGCCGCTACAGCTTGAGCTCGCGGTCTGGCTTCATGCTGAAGGGCTCCAGCCGCTCGCCCTCGGGCAGCATGCTGTTGAGCCTCTCCATCAGCGGCACCGTCTGGTCGATGCCCATCTGGATGCGGCGGAGGATGGCGGACATTTCGTTGACTTTCTGGATCTGCTCCGCGTATTTGGCGTACCTTTTCTGGCGTTCCTGCATGAAGCTGAAGAGGGTTTCTACCGAGAGGTCCATCTGCAGAAGGGAAGGGAGTGAAATGCATTAATCTGGTCCAAGTCCTCTCTGGAGCAAGTCCGCTGGGCAGCGCCGGGCAGGAGGCACAGAGTCCCTCAGGTCAGGTGGGCGCCGGTTAGCTTTAGGGGAAGCAAGCGCTGGGGATTAAACACCCCCTAGAACCTTCATCACTAGAGGGGGACTAAGATGATTATCTCGGCTCTGTGTTTTGGGAGCACGAGCCATTTTGTACCTCGTTGAGACCCTGGGATTTCTATCTCGATCCCTCTACATGAAAGAATGCTGGGCTCGGAAATCAGACAGACGGGATCTGAGGCTGCTCTGCCACGTGGGCTGGTAATAATTACGCTTTCTAGCTCAAGGTCTTCATCTGCGAGCAATGGGACAAATTCAGGAGCTGCAGGTTGCTGAGAGGATGAAATAGCACCTGCAAACACGTGTAGCGCAGGACCGGGGTGGCTCAGAGGTGCTCTGAACCCCACTCTTCACTTTCCCTCTCTTCCCTGGGGGCCTTCCCTGCCAGAACCAAAACACCTACCACGCACGGCTCAAGTCCATGCCCTATGAGGCAAACTGTGAGGAGCGCTTCGTGGATCTTTTCTCCCAGTTCAACAGCCTTGAGGCTCGGACTACCCTCCTGTGACCTCTTTTCTTCCCCTGGTGAAGCTCTTCGGAACCTACCATCTGGATAAAGCAGGGAGAGGGATCCTCTAGCATGTCCGGTGCCTGCCCCCCCTCCTGAGAGTAGACCCCACATCCACTCCCTCCCAGTTTCCTCCCCCAACCAGGGAAGAAACACATTATCCAAGACTCACTGCGATCCCAGAGTTCAAGTGCTATGGCTGCCCCTCTCCTCTATCCCCGGAGCATGCCTCCTCCCAACCACAATCTGGCATCCTATCAAGTTACCACAGGGCTCGGCAAATGGTGTGACCAAAACAAAACTAACTAGCTAACCCCAACAAAAAAGAACGAGTTCTGTTTTTACACTGTCTGTGGACAGAGGGATGGTGTCAGAACTCAGTGCTTGCTTTCTGGGTTGGTTCCTCCGTCGTTCTGTGATGGGGACAGAAAGACAGCTGGTGGGAAGGGGTGCAAGGAGAAAACAACAAAACAAAACCCATCTGAGTGGGAAACTCCAAATAAAGTGGAAACAGTTTACACTTTCAGAGGGTTTTGTGCCACCCATTCAGTCCCTCAGCAGTCTAGGGGCAGTGAACCAGGAAGTTACTGCGTTCCTGACAGTCAACCGCCAGGCCTTTCCAGGGCGGTCAATCCAGCACCTACACACACTCCGCTTCTGAGCGGCAGCGGACGATGGGGGAGTCCGTTGGAATCCTCACAAGAACCAGCCGGGTCAGGGGACAGCCTGCTCCAGAGTCCAGGACCCTCTCAGGTTATGGCATTTCACTTGACAGGGGCATCCCATCCCCCAACCCCCAAGGCAACAGGGGAGACAGGCACATGAGTTTATCAGTTCTAAGGCCCTGGGCAATCAGCCCATTCCCCCTGATATTTACTTGATCAGAAAGTTTTTACAACCATTTGAGCAAGTTGTTTGCTCCATAGTGTGTATGTCCCTACACGTTCGTGTAGCCAGCTGGGTCCCATGTTTAATGCAGCCACATCATATTTCATGCTGACATGAGAATACATCACTCATGCCTGCTATTCATACATGCTTACAGTGTGGCCTTCAAGAGCCAACTGCAAAGAGTCCATGAGAGAAAAAAACAACGTAAGGTTGAGTGACCTCCAAGGTCTCAGAAGGACAGAACCGAGCCTAGAACTCAGATCTCCTCAGTCCAGCATCTTCCTTTTAACACCTATTTCCCAAGCAAGAGAGTGCCCGCTGGTGTACATGAGATGGTAAGTTGGTATGTGGAATTTCGGTTGGTACATGGCTTGGCATTGAACAACGTCAAAGTACATGATGGAAAAAGTCACTGCCTTTTAAATTCTTTCCCGTTCTCTCTGATTGCTACAAGAAAGTCTCAGTTTGGTGCAAGTAAGAGTTGAATGCTACCTGGAAAAGTAAAATTGGTGATACCCATTTCTCATGTCCTTTTCTCTCTTGAGGCAACACTGTTCCTGATCCCTAATCCCTGAGCCTATCTTTGTATGGCCGGTGTACCCCAGTACCGACTTATTCTAGCACATCTGACGTGAGTTTAGGCAGTAAAATCACTAACGCAACTCTGGATCTTACCATTGTGACAATCTGAGACTTATCCTTACTCACCTTTCCTATTTCTATTTTTGGAACAAAGGTTTTAGAAGCATAAACAGACATGTGTTGAGTATTATAGGGTGAACATGTAAGGTCATATGGATATAGATACTGAGAACCAAAAACTATTCACACCCACACAGCTTACTGTGTACATTAACATGACGTTTCTTTTCCACTGTCTTTGTTAACATAACTTTACTATTCCAGGAAACTCAGGCCCAGAAAGAGAAATGTTGCAAAAAGTTTGTTTCAGGAACTTCCAGGAACATCATTTAAATTAAAAAAAAAAAAAAAGATTTTCCAATACAGAGGATGCCTGTTTATTCTCCACAGCCCTTGCCTTGAAACCCTTGCTTTGCCGTGACTAAGTTCTTGTCAGTGGATGTATATGTGGAAGTTGCCCGTGGCAGCTGTTAGCTGGCACACTCTCTGCTCTCCTTCTTCCCCTCCTCATCCTTTCCTTCACTCTGCTGCTGCCGGAATGTGGATGCAGCCCCCTCAGACCACACGAATGACTGGGTTGGCAGAGCAGAAAGCTGGAGGAGTTTTGTGGCTGAGAGTAGTACCAGACATGGGAGAGAAGCATAAACTTCCATTCTATATAAGCCATTGTAATTTTGGGTCTCTGTAACAGCAGCTGAATTTAATCTTTAACTGATTGAAATGAATGAGGTAAAGTTCTTGCCCTCAAGGAACCAAATATTTACTCTTAAACTCATACTTCAAACCTTGTCCTACATATTCATACATTGTTTTTTTGTGGCAGCACATTTCAAAGGATAGGTGAAAAAGGAGGTGAGATGATTTGTAGGCTTTACCAAAACATTACTTTGCAGAATGTGCTCAAATTTGTTCCCTGTATCAGTGGTCGGCAAACTGCGGCTTGTGAGCCGCAGTTTGCCGCTCTGTTGACTGAGTTTGCCGATCACTGTCCTATATGGACGGGGCAGCCTATTTGCCCACCTGGTCAGTCCACTGCTGGATATGAATCCAAAATGTCAGCAAATCAAACCCAGCAATTACGAAAGGGTAATGCATCCTAACCGAGTGAGGCTTATTTCAAGGATGCATACTTTTACAGCATCTGGCGATCAAAGTAATCTGCCATTTCAACAAAACAAAGATTAAAAATCATATAATCATTTTGCATCATTTCTATAGATGCAAAAAAAGCATCCAACAAATTCAATTATAAAAAATTTCAGCTAACTAGAAACAAAAGAACAACAGTCCTCAACGGCTAACGGACATGTGTGGAAAAGCTACAGTGAGTGGTGAAAGACACTTTCCTCCCTAAGATCAGGAACAAGGATGTTCACTCTCATCACTTCCATTCAATCTGGTACTAGAGGTAAGACATTTAATAAATGGGGCAGAAAAAAAAAGACTGACATTTTGAGGGATCCAAATAGACACACTGTATCTCTGCTGTTATGACTCATCTCCATTACACCAGCTTCAAGGCTTTCACAGTCTCTCAGATGACAGTTCACCATTGTGTGTTTTTGCTGACAAGTTTTATTTGTGCCCTGAATTTCTGCTACTGAAAAATCTTACAACAGAGTCAAATTACCCAGCCCCAAGTTTCCTGACAGAAACACAGAAACACTTCACACTACGTAATAAATGAAACCACTACTTGCCTACAAGTCCTTCCTTGTGTTTTTATGTTCAGCCATGACATTGAGTAATATTACCACTGTTTGGTGTTATCCAACATGGTAAAGTAGAAATATTTATGTGAACGTGCATGTGTATATAAAAAAAACATTTTGAAAGCATACAGAAGAGCTTTTGTATCTTCCCCAGCTTAAAACTCTTTGTTACATAAAATTTCCTGATAAAGTAAGTTTGCTGCTGGTTTGGGACAGGTGGGTCATCCTATGGAAAATATCTACATGCTTCATGAGATTTCCTTTTCAAACTAAAGGTAATCTCTTCAAAGTAGTGATACATTTTACAAGGACCTATAGCTTTACTAGTAAGGTAGGAAAGATGCATGATTCAACAATAAGAGAGCCTCTTATAGACATTGTATAAATGGCCAAAAATAAGTTTATGGGTCAAAAGAAAAACGAGCAGGTAAACTGTGTTCCACAGTTAACAAAATCCAAGTCTATGTGATCAGTAGATTGTTGCCTTTCCTATCTCTAAATTACTTATGTTTACAGGAAATCTTAAAAACAAAAAACAAAAACTGCTTAAGACTTTAAGGAGACTATATGTCCTTTAAAAACAATGTCCATTTTTTAATATGATGTCGCTCAGTTAACTTAAGCCTCAGGGTCATTTTTATTTGATCTCAATAGAAAGTTCACTTTCTCTGTGCTCATTCTCCACCTAAATTCAATGGGAGAACGTGAGCTCCTGGGGAGGCGGCGGCCATGGCGAGCCAAGGCCAGCTATGGGAGGGCTGTCTGTCCCTCTTCTCACATTCTGCATCCAGCCCCAGCTCTGCTCCTCCCTTGCAAGGGCAACCCCTGTGCTCCAAAATGTAACAACTACACAGTGACATACAATTCTGTTCTTTCATTGTAAGATTTTTTTTTTTTTTTAGCTAAAGGGCTGAAAGGAAAAATGACAATTCATCCTGTTTTATACCGTAGCTATCTAAATAATCAATTCTGGAGCCAGTAACAATCTGTAGGGACTTGGCCATGCCTCAAATGCCTATTTGGAGAGAGGCATATTACTGATTTTTAGAAATGTAAGTTCATCCCCACCCAAAATCCTTGACATGGCTAATAGTTCATTGCCATAAAAAGATAGAAGGCTACAGAAACAAAGGATACATGAAACAGACTGACAGCTGTGAGGGAGGTAGGGGCTAGATGAAACAAGGTGAAGGAATTAGTCAAAGAACATACAGGCACAACCCATAGACACAGACGATACTGTGGTGTTGGCCAGAGAGAAGGGGGTTTGGCTGGGGGGAGGTGGGCAAAGAGTGGGGGGGTGGTGGAAAGGGGGACATCTGTAATAGTGTCAACAATAAAAATAAAGTAAAATAAAAAAAATAGAGAGAAAGCTTGAATTTAAATTCTACTAGTTGTGTGACAAATCACAAACTGAGTCTCAGTTTCTACTTTTTTAAAGTGGTAATAATACCACCTCCCATCCATCCTTCCCATCTCACAGTAGTGTTATGAAGATTACAAATGAGAGAATTTATACAAAAACAACCTAAAAATAGAAGAGTGCTAATAACAAATTCCATGGAATGGCCAAATCTGCTTAGAGATTTGTTTTTCATAATGCTAAAATGCAACGAAGAAATTGTCAGATTATATGTGCACATTCAAAGAAAAATACTCACCAAGTGATGAATGGATAAACAAAATGTGGTCTATTTTATACAATGGAACATTATTCAACCACTAAAGGCCCGATCCACGAAATTCATGCAAGGGGCTCGGCCCTCCCAGCTCCTGCTTTGCCCAGTCTATATAGCATATTACACTTTTATTATTATAAATAACTAGAGGCCTAGTGCATGAAACTCATGCATGGATAGGGTCCCTAGTGGGTGCTGGCCGGGGCCTCCCTTTGCACCTGCCTTGGCCTGGCGCCGCCCAATCACCTGCTCCACCGTCCTGCGGTGGTCCTGCTCTCGCTGGGGCCCATTGAGGCTGGCAGTGCCTCCACGGATGCCCACTGCCAGGGCTGCTTCACTGAAGCCTGCCATGTTCCACACCACCCAGGGGGTGGTCAGCGCATGTCTAACTCCCAATCAGTTGAACTCCTGACCATAGAGACAATTTGCGTATTAGCTTTTTATTATAGGATAAGGAATGCAACTGACATTTGTAACAAATGCAAGGCTGCAACATGGATGAGCTTTGATAACATCATGTTAAGTGAAAGAGGCCAGATACAAAGGGCCACATATGATTCCATTTATATGAAATAACTAGACTAGGCAATCCATAGACATAGGAAGCAGATTAGTGATTATTACAGGATATGAAAACAGGAGATGGCGAATGATTACTAATTTATGGGGGTTTCTTTTTGGGTAATGAAAGTGTTCTGGAATTAGACAATGGTTTTGGTCGCACACAACTATGTGACTATACCAAGAACCATTGAACTGTACACTATAAAAGGGTGAGAGGTACCCCCAAAATTGAGATCTCAGCCACCTCCTGGAATCCTTTTTGCCTGTATGTAAATTGACTCCACAATGGCCACTGAGGAGAGAGAGGGAGACAGAGAGAAAGAGAGACCAGGCTAGGGTCGGGGATCAAACCACAACTGAAGTTCGCACCCTTAATGTTCTCCGGGGTGCCTCTCTCTGACACAATGGGCAGGTGTTTTCATTAATTGCATCACAGGCCAATTGTCACCAATTACCCCACACGATACATGTTGAAGCTACTCTGTTTCTGAAGACATCAGTCTGCAATGACAGCTTACAAGAATAAACACTGGCTATTTATTTTCATATCACACCTTTGATGGATAAAGCACACAAGAAGGGACACTTCTCTGGAAAACCTCAGCCCACATGGTCTCAAAAACAAAAACTGAAATCCACACTACTGGGGCTGTGTGTTTAGTAATCTATGTACATCACATTAGGATGACTGGGTAGGCAAAACACAGTCTGTATCAATCGGTAATTCCCTAGTTATTTTAATTACTGTAATAAAATAATGTATAACAATTATAGCTACTATTAATTATTTATTAAAGGTTAAGCATTTTACTATGTACTACACTGCGTGGCCAGATTACTATGTTCTCTGAATACATAATAATCTGGCCACTCAGTGTATATCCTATATAATAAAAGGCTAATATGCAAATTGTTCCTTTGACCAGGAATTCGACCAGTAGGCAGGCCGGCCAACAGACCCATGTCCCCTCCCCCTGGCCAGGCTGACAGGACCCCACCCATGCAGCAATTCATACACTGTGCCTCTAATATATATATTTAAACCTAGGCCTCTTCACCGAATCTTTGCCTATCTTTTCTACAGAGCTCATTAATTCAAATGTCAATTCATTTTATGAAATACATACCATGTTAAACAATGTGTTCAATACATTTTTGAAATCCTAAACAGATGAATTTGGCAACTTTTAGTTTTCAAGTGCAGAAAGAAGACTTTTGTTTCTAATTTAACCACCAATACTTAAATTCTTAATAACAAAAACAACAAATTACCAGACAATGTGTAAAAACAAAACCTGAAAGAAGATGAAAGGGATAAACTATCCATTAGCAGATCAACTTGAACGACATTTTCAATGGCAAAGTCTGTTTGCACACTTTGTACCTGGACATTTGACTTGTCCAAGCACTTCATGATTCCTGACTTCACGAAGGGGGCTTTGAACATAGGACTTTAGAGTGGCAAGGGTCCCGAGAGAGCATTTGACCCCACCCCTCTCACTTTACCAGACTAACTCCAAAGTGGTAAAGACGTTATTTGCCTAAGTCTACACAGCTGGTGCTGCCAGCACCAGGGCTGGACTCCACCTCTCCTGAGTCCCAGGGCCACCGCACGACATACCTGTCAACTATCTCGTGCCCTCAGTTGGCCAGTGACATTTCCTTTCCGGTAGCTAGTGCTATCCTGTCGGATGAATTAAAACTGTGTGTGAAAACTGTGATCTAAAACACTATTTCTCAATACAGCATTTCTGGACTTAAGGAAAGCAAAATAACTACTACAGATTAAGGTCAAAATCAAATGGTAAGGTCAAAACAAAACACCTCCACGTCCATTAGGAATAGAACCTGCTCAGGTGGACCTAGATCTGCAACCAGGAAGCTGACCTAGATCTGCAACCAGGAAGCTATCGGTCAAAACTGTGCGGCTTCTGCTTCCCCGGGAATGACATAAGCCTTCTCCAGCTCCTTGTTAGCCTGCCATTTCCTGTTGCTCAACGGCAAACAATGGGCAGACTGTCGCCAGTGTTTTCATTAATTACAACACGGGCTCAATGGTATGGGTTGCCACATAGTGGACATTTTGAAGTGACCCTGTTTCCTTTGTTCAAACAATGCATCTGTCTCAGCAAAGGAACAAGTTTTATTTGGGTCTTTAAGAGAACCAAGAGATACCAGGACCTCAGGAATTCCAATTGCATCACTTTGTTCCAATTATTATTTTATGGCTTGCCCAACTTCCCCTTATGCCTCCTTACCCTTGGGAGTTATGTCTAGGCAAGGAGATGGGAAAGAAACCTCAAAACCTTTAAGCAGTTTCCCAAAGCTAAATATGTTAGTCAGGCAGGTTCCCCTCCCCCTCAAAACTCCCCCACTCCCCCAAAAAAGAAAGGGCTAGGGAGGGACACTGAAAGGCAGAACATGAGGAAGAGAAAAAGATCAGGGTAAAGGAAGGCTGGCTGAAGGGCAGAAACCCCACTCCTCCGTCCCGTTGGGAGAGCTTTCCCTGGACTCTACGAAGAAATGAGTCCAGGGCCCTCTGACACCTCAGATCTCCTGTCCCCGTTCTGCTTTCTAATTAAAGACCCCCTTTCTCTGCTTTCCTTCCAGAGTGGGACTGGGGAAGTATGACACCCCACGGTGCAGGTCCGCTCCCTGGCTCCCCTGACTGCCCCTCTCCATCCACCTCCATGACTACCATAGTCCTCAGAGATCCTTTCACAAGAAAGTGAGTGATGGGAGTGTAGAAAAGGTAGCCTCAGTGGAGGGAGAGCTGGCATTTTAAAGGTGTAAATCTGGGGTCGTCAGGGTTATTTTTTTAAAAGTGGGGTTGCATCCTATAAGGATCACTTTTGAAATATAAACATATACTATGAAACCAGGAAGGAAATATGATAAAGGAATATTGGGTCCGGGAAAGTTAGCATTAGGTACAAACATGGAGAGAAGCTGGCAAGTAAAATTCCTTGCATGAAGAATCCAAGAGAAAGAAAGAAAAATATTGCTGTAGAAAGCATTTGGAATCTCAAATGTGGGTTTTAGGTCTGGGTTGAGTCCCAGCTCCACTACTTAACAACTGTGTCACCTTGAATGGTTGCCCTTTTGGGTCTCTGAGCCTTGGCTTCTTCATCTGTCATACACAGATGATAACATTTGTAACATGTCCATTCCAGATCCGGCACATGGTAAACATGTAAAAAAAGATGGCTTCATTATTACTACCACTTCTGCTCTGTAGGAGACGTGTGTAGAAGCCACGCTGGCAGATGGAGTGGGTGGATGAAGAAGAAAACCTGGGAGCCACAGCAGTGACCTGGACTCCCCTTCCCAATGCCAGAATCAAAGGGAAACAAAAGTCAGTCTCTATGACCTCAGCGACACATTCCATAGTTTAAACCTGAGCAAAGGTGATTAAACAGCGTAAAACTGGACTAATTATGTCTCTACAATTCCCTTACTTAGGAACCCCAACTATCTATGAACACAACCCCTTTTTTGACTCAGAGAGAACAGGCCTTGATGAAGAGATAAATATTTTACAGCTGAAATCCTCTAACTTATGCCTAAAGAACAAACAGGTGACACCGATTATGAGGAGGAGATGGTGATGGCGATGACGATGACAGTGACACTAAGATACTATGTTGGTATCCTGTAACCCACTTGACACAGAGTGTGTGCTCCTAAACCCTGTGCCGGATGACCTGTCCGGACATGGGAGAGCCTGACCGCTAAATCCAGAGGCTCCTATTGTCACCTGCACAGAGAGCTGATGCTCATCATCGCTACACAAACTCATCCAGCAAACAAACATTTCCTGAGCCCCGGGGGAGAAATGAGGCAGGAGATCCCTTCTTAAAAAATTTCTTTTTCTAATTTATCGAGTTTAGAGAAAGAGGAATGGAGAGGGGCGGGGGGAGGCTGAATTGTTGTTCCACTTATTTATGCATTCACTGGCTGCCTCTTGCATGTGCCCTGAACGCGGATTGAACCCTTGGTGCATAGGAAGAATGCTTTAACCAACAGCTACATGGCCAAGGCCAGGAGATGCCTTCTGAAACCAATGGGAACCAGGAATGATTCATGGATAGGCTGCTGGCTATACTGATGGGAGTACAGGATTCATCAGGCAAAGATGAAGAGTAGATTCTAGCAGCAGGCAGCACAGTAGAAGGCATGGGCAGGAGAGGAGATGAAGGAGCAGTCTGACTTTAGTAGATCTGGGAGACTACAACTATGATTATTACAAGACTACAAGGCCTGGTGCACAAATTCGTGCATGGGTGAGGTTCCTGGGCCTGACTGGCTGGAGGGGAGGGGCGCAGAGGAGGAGGGGAGGGAACAGACCACAGTAGGTTAGCTGTGGGAGCACATTGACCACCAGGGGGCAGTTCCAGTGTTGAGCATCTGCCCCCTGATCGTCAGTGCATGTCATAGCAACCAGTTGATCGGTCATTTGGTTGTAAGGGTAGCTTAAGCTTTTATACACACACACACACACACACACACACACACACACACTAGAGGCCCTGTGCACAAAATTCGTGCACTCAGAAGGGGGATCCCTCAGCCCAGACTGCACCCTCTCACGGTCCAGGAGCCATCAGCCGGACATCCTTAGTGCTGCCAGGGAGGCGTGAGAGGCTCCCACCACTGCTGCTGCACTAGCCAGCCATAAGCCTGGCCTCTGGCTGAGCGGCACTCCCTCTGTGGGAGCACACTGACCACCAGGGGACAGCTCCTTCCCCCTGGTGGTCAGTGCGTGCCATAATGACCAGTCGGATTGCTGTTCAGTTGATTTGCATATTAGCCTTTTATTATATACTACAGGCCCTGTGCACAAAATTTGTAAACAGAGGTGTGTATTCCTCAGCCCAGCCTGCACCCTCTCCAATCTGGAACCCCTTTCACAATCCAGGACTGCTGGCTCCCAACTACTCACCTGCCTGCCTTCCTGATTGCACCTGAATGCTTCTGCCTGCCAGCATGATCACCCCCTAACCACTCTCCTGCCAGCCTGATTGATGCCTAACTGCTCCCCTGCCAGCCTGATTGCCCCTAACTGCCCTCCCCTGGTCATCCTTAACTGCCCTTCTCTGCAGGCTTGATCTCCCACAACTGCCCTCCCTTGCAGGCCTGGTCCCTCCCAAATGCTCTCCCCAGCTGGCCATCTTGTGTCCACATGGGGGCAGCCATCTTGTGTGTTGGAGTGACAGTCAATTTGCATATTACTCTTTTATTAGATAGGATGATAATGTCTTATTATGGGCAAGGCCTATAATTCAATTTTTTTTTTGGTAAAGGGAGGGGCAGAATTTTCACTTGGGCCTGAAGCTAAAATTGCCCTTAGCTCAAAAATCTGCATACCACTGAGACACATCTTGCTGACGCTCATTCTGAACCCCTACATTGTTCTATTATGTGTATAGGTATTGGGAACCATCTTATCTCTTTAGTGAAAGGAACCTTTTGTTATGTTACAATGACTAACGTTATCTCATGAGTTGTGTTTTGGCTTCAAGCCTGTATCCAGTATTCATACAGCAACTTCAGCTCTTCTGTTCAATATTTACCTGGCATATCTTTTATTTTCTCTAAATCTTTCTAGATTTTATGTATTAGCTAAGAACAGCCCCTCACTGATAATTCTCAGGGGGAAAGGGATGAGGGGTGTACAGGAAGAGAATGGACAAAAATCATACACCTATGGATGAGATCAATGGGAGGGAGCTAAGGGCAGAGGGAGGGGTGGGAGCTGGGTGGAAGGGTGCTTTGGAGGGAAAAAAAGAGAAGCAAATGTAATAATCTGAATAATAAAGATTTAATTAAAAAAAAAAAAAAAAGAACAGCCCCTCGACACAGACAATAGTCTGGTGAAGGCCTGGAAGGGGCGGGTGCAGGGTGGAGATCAATGGAGGGGGTAAAAAAAACTAAAACAAAGGAACATCTGTAATACTTTCAACAATAAAGATACCTTAATTGAAAAGAGTTTTATGTGAAATAATATAAGTAATTGTTCTACACTGTACTTTATATTCTTAATTCAAAGAGATATTAATTGATCCTATGTTCACTTAATATTAATTGATCCTATGTTCACTGACTGCAGGAATGACTTCTGCCACACCAACCCAGCACTGACTGCCACGGGAGCTATGATCAGACCCTGCTTTTCTCTCCTGGCCTCTGTCCAAGCCTGATTGCAGCCCCCTCAGCAGTCAGTGCTGGGTCACTGAGATGCCCGCAGTGCGGCAGTCAGTGCTGGGTCACCAGGATCGACTTCCACCACGCTGACGCAGCACAGAAGGCCAGAGGGGCTGCGATCAGACCCTGCTTTTCTCTCCGGGCCTGATTGCAGCCCCCTCAGCAGTCAGTGCTGGGTCACTGAGGTGCCCGCAGTGTGGCAGTCAGTGCTGGTCACTAGAGCGACCCAGCACTGACTGTAGGGCTGATTTCAGATGTTTGATTGAGCCTTCGGTCATTTTGGATGTTACAGACCCTGGCTCTTTATATATATAGGTAGATGGAAAGGCAAATGAGTGACTGGTCTCAGCAAGGATGAAGGAGTGAATGGCTGAAGTACCTTAGGATGGAGGAAGAAAGCACTGCCGAATCTATGTTGAAATTGTGCCACAAATACTTCTACAGATTAACATCACCTTCCTCCTTGGTTGTACTGTATTGGAAACAAATGACTTCTCCCTAAAATAATCCTTTCATTCACATAGCCTCTAGCCCTGCAGAGTACCTGTACACTCATTATCCCATTTGCTCTGGAATTCAACTTGGTGACACCTAACTTTCTGCATGAGCAATTTCTAGTAATGGTTTGCTATAATCTAAACAAGTAATAAGCTCTCTATTCACGTGTAGAATGAGAACTGTGGAGTACATCTGAGGTCTTATCATTAAAGTACAGCCTGGCAATATGGGCAAAAAGTTAACTGTCGCCTCAAGCTCTAGGAACACATCCTAGAGAGAAAGCCTTTGGAAATTCTTGGAACCTGAAAGAATTAGTGACATCTTTTAAAAAGAGTATCAATCTACAAGTATCTTCCCAACTAACAACAGATATAGCAAGTAGGTCCCTAGTCCAAAATATCCAGATAAGTAAGAGAATAACTCGATTGTAAATCATGCATAGAAACTTGGGTACTGTGATTGCTATTGGTCCAAAAATTTGATAAATTTCAGAGAGAGACAGAATTTTGAGGAAGAGTCTCGGGGCTTGCTCTTTATATTAAAAGTTCCTTTCTTTCTAGTAAGACCTTCCAGGCCCACTCTACCTAAAATTTGCACCTCACTGATATTTCAAATCCCTTTCTTGTTTTTCAGTTTTATCCTTGGTACTTATCTGACATGCTATATATTTCACTTTTTTGCCTTGTTTATTGCCTGTTCCCCCGTGAATGGAAGGCCTATGAGGAACAGATCCCATTTTGTTCAGTGATACATCCTCACACTTAGAACAGAGGCTGGCACAGAGCTGAATGGGTTCATAAATGAAATAGACAGGTAACAGCACATGCATACAAAGTTTTGAAAGGCCTAGTCTTAATTATAATGGTGTGTCTGCGTCCCAGTTTTTTCACTTAATGTTAAAAGTTTAAGGGTTTGTTTTTGTTTTGTTTTGTTTTATTTGTTAATCCTCACTCAAGGATATTGATTTTATTTTTTTCTTTTCTTTCTTTTTTTTTTTTTAGAGAGAGAGTGGACGGAGGGGGAGAGACAGGAAGAAACATCCATGTGTCTACAACCAGGGCTGGGATTGAATCTGCCACCAAGGTATGTGCTCCCGACTAGAATCAAACCCAGGACCCTTCAGCCTACAAGCTGATGCTCAACCTACTGTACCAAACTGTCTAGTCTGGTGGTCGGCAAACTGTGCCTCGCGAGACACATGAGGCTCTTTGGCCTCTTGAGTATGGCTCTTCCACGAAATACCACAGCTTGGGCAAGTCTATTTTGAAGAAGTGGTGTTAGAAGAAGTTTAAGTTTAAAAAATTTGGCTCTCAAAAGAAATTTAATCGTTGTACTGATGATATATGGCTCTGTTGACTAATGAGTTTGTAAACCACTGGTCTAGGGTAAGGGTTTCTTAATATTACTTGGTTTTCATTGATGGTAAGACTTAAAACAAGTAAAATTTACCATGGACCCTTGCACCAGCTATTCTTAATCTTTAAGTTGGACTGTAGATGCATTTTAGGAATGTGAAAAAAGATGCTCAAAATGTAGCTCAAAATTTAGTATAACCCTGGGCACACATATAGACTTCCCAGCCTTCTTTGTAGTTAGCCATGGGATTGAGTTTGGCCAAAGTGATATACAACTCTTACAGGTTTGGCCCCACCCTCTTGCCCCTCCCAACAACTGGATGCTATGAGCAATTTGGTCTTTGGGTATGGAAGAACCACAGATGGGAATCCTGGAATCCTGAATTCAGAGGAGAGTCACCTATTAACCAGAACCACCCATCTTGAATATGAGCAAGAAATAAACTTATGTTGTATTTGAGCCATTATACATCTCTGAGTCTAATTACAGATACAGTATAGCCTACCCTACTTAATATAACACACACAACCTTTACTCTTTCTAATAAAAGAAAGTTTATAGTGAAATAATTGCAGGATATATTAAATTGCTCACTTAACAAACATTTAATAAATGTTCCTATGTGCCAGGCATTGTTCTCAGCACTGCAGCAATGCTCAGATTTGCTAAAATTCTTTGTTTTTCTTCCCTGAAAGAGATACAGGAAAGGGAATATCTCTTCCCAACCCTACTTCTGATTCATAACCCATGTGCCCTGAATACTTGCTGGCTTACGGATACCAGTTACTCTGCTATTCCTCACAAGAGAGGCAGCTCCATGGATCTTCTAACACTGGCCACTGTGGTAGACTGAAAACGAGCTGGGGTGGGAGAGGACGAGGGGCTCTAGCTCCTGGCACCTGCAGCCAGTACTAGGAAAGCTGGCAGCGCCAGCTGTGTAGGGGCACGTCTAGGGCAGGTGAACTGGGGGGAAATGGGGCTGCTGTTCACACATACTCATATGTCAGTATCCAGAATATGAATGGAGTTAAATCTCAGAGCAGTCAAATAACTAGGCTCTGCTCATGCCTCGCCAAAAAACACAAGCCTACATTTCCAAAAGGCGAGTAATAAAGTTGGTTGGGCCCTCCTCCAGGATCTCTGCCTTTTGGCGAGGCAGGGCTGCTGTGACGGAAGTGTGGGGCCAGGCGGAAGGAAGTAGTGTACAGCAGACTTACAGCCAGAAGCAGCCCAATCCCCACCTCTACTTCCTGCCACCCAAGGCACCAGTTGTGTTTCTTACTGAGAAGAAAGGTTGCCCAAAGGACAAAAGCGGGTGGGGGACACTATAATTTACATTGTAAGGTCTCAACCTGAATTTCACACTAAAGTCACTTGTAAGATAGAAAGGGAACCCAAAACTGTCTTGAAATGCCTTGCTCTCAGTATTTTAGCAAAAAGAAGCCGAACATTTCAATCCTCTTATCAAAATTTATAGTTTTTATTAAACACTTCCTATCTATCTTATAACCTGAGGCTAAACATGCAGCAACCAATGCCAGAATATGTTTAAAAGCAGCAACAGAAATCTAACAATGTTGTCATTTAGAGATTGACAATTTAGGGTGATAGGCAGAGTTTCATGCTGGCTGGTGTGGCTCAGTTGTCCTGTATACATAAAGGTCTCAGGTTTGATTCCCGTCCAGGTATGTACAGGAGGCAATCAATGTATTTCTCTCACATCAATGTTTCTTCCCATCCCCCACTCTAAAAATCAAGAAAAACACATCCTTGTGTGAGAATAAATAAAAAAAATAAAAAAATAGTAAAAGCCTCACCTAACCAATGGTTCACAAAACCGGGCTTTTCCCTGAAGGAGCTCAGAATGAATGCAAATACCAGTTCAGGCACCAATTCTCTCCAAAACTGTGAGCAATGGATTAACCTTGATCAATCTCTCCCCCAGTCTTATGGGAGAGGCATGTAAAGAAAGTCATGTCAGACACTTGGAAGATGGCTCCAACTAGTTCTTAAATATTACTGTATTGTCAACAGAAAGAGTCTCTGCCTAGCCTTGTGTACTGACTCCTGAAAGGGTAGCCCACCCTTTCAAACACCAGCTGAATGCTGACTACATGAAAAGCAATAACTGAATGAAGTGAAAGATCCCAACAAAGTAGACATAAGTAGTATGGTAAAGCCGAATGAATCAGGAACTTAACCAATATCTTAATCACTACCTAAGAGAACAACCTTGGGCAAGTCCCAAATAAAGTCCAAGGACCTTGGTTTTCTTTATTTGCAAAATGAAAGAACTAAATTAGAGAAACTTCAGGGTTTCTTTATAACCATAAGTGATCATATGACTTTCTAAGAAATGCAACTCTTGAACAACAACAAAAAATATGGCGGCAGAATAGACGGATGTGTCCCAAGCCTTGTCCTGGAGCAGAGGGAACAGCTGAGGGTCACACGGGGAGTGTTTGTTGGTGAGTTAAGGAACAGCTATACTCTAGGAGAAGGTGGGGGACTGATAGATGGGGTTCTCCTGACCAGGCAGCCCCTACTGCTGCTGGGTTTCCTCCCAGAGTTCCCAGCTTGGATGTGGATACTGTACCATCTTGAAGGGGAGGGTGGATGTTATTGGAAGCAGCACCCAATGAGCAGCTGCAAACCTCAGAACACCGGTCCCCAATTGGTGCAAACACACAGATTCAGAGGAGCTCTACACTCCACCACAGAAAGGTCGGATTTTGCCTGGGATGAGGAGAGAGAGAACTACATAACCAAACACCCAGATAAGAGAGACTATGAGGAGACAAAGAAACAGCCTGCATACAAAAGAAAAGCAGGCATCACCAGAAAAGGAAGTAAATGAAATAGAGGCAAGCAACCTGCCAGAGAAAGCATTCAGAGAAATGGTCATAAGTTAGCTGAAAAGAATGGAAGACAAATTCGACAATATGAATAAGAACCAAGAGGAAATGAACCAAGAAGAAATGAAAAATGACATAGCTGCTGTAAATAACTCAATAGAAAGCATCAAGAGTAGGCTAGAAGAAGCAGAGGACTGCATCAGTGAGAGCAGCTTCTAGAAAAAAAAAATTTTAAAGCAGAAGAGCCTAAGGGAACTTTGGGACAAGAAACAAAACAACATCTGCATAATAAGGGTCACAGAAGGAGAGGAAACTGAGCAAGGAACAGAAAACCTGTTTGAAGAAATAATGACAGAAAAATCCCGAATATAGGGAAGAAAAAACGCCACACAGAGTCCTATGCAAAATGAACCCCAAAAGACCAAGGCCAAGGCATATTATAATTAAATTGGCAAACACCAACAAAGTAAGAATCTTAAAAGTGGCCAGAGAGAGACAAAAAATTACCTACAAAGGAAAGCCCGTCAGACTAGCGACTGATTTCTCAACAGAAACTCAACAGGCCAGAAGGGAATGAAATGAAATATACAAAGTTAAGCAAAGGAAGGGTCTGAATCCAAGAATATTGTACTCAGCAAGGCTATCAATCAAAATTGAAGGTGAAATCAGGAGCTTCACAAACAAAAAAGGACTAAGGGAAATTATTACCACAAGAAATGCTAAAGGGTCTTCTGTAAAAAAAAGAAATAGGAAGCAAAGAAAGGACACAGGGGTAAAGAATAAAAATGGCAAATCAGCACCTATCAATATGACTTTAAATGTAAATGGATTAAATGTCCCCATCAAAAGACATAGGGTAATGGATTAGATAACAAAACATGACCTACATATCTGCTATCTATAAGAAACCCAACCTCAGAAAAAAAGACACACACAGACTGAAGGTGAAGGGATGGAAAAAGGTTTTTCAGGTGAATGGAAATTAAAAAAAAAAAAAAGCGGGGGTAGCAATACTTATATCTAACAAATTAGATCTCAAAGTGAAGGACATAACAAGAGATAAGGAAGTCCACTTTATAATACTAAAGGGAGAAATCCAACAGAAGAAATAACTCTGGTAAATATATACACACCTAATGCAGGAGCACCCAAATACATAAGAAAAACTCCTGGAGGATATCAAGGGAGAGATTGACAGCAATACAATCATAGTAGGAGATTATAATACCTCACTATCACCCCTGGAAAAATCCTCTAAACAAAAAATCAGCAAAGAAACATCAATTTTAAATGACTCGCTAAACCAGATGGAATTAATTGACATCTTCAGAACATTTCACCCCAAAGCCACTGAATATTCATTCTTCTCAAGTGCATATGGCTCATTTTTAAAGACAGACCATATGTTGGGTCATAGGCAGTCTCTTCAAATTCAAGAAGATAGAAATCATATCAAGCATCTTCTCAGATCACAGTGGCATAAAACTGGAAATCAACTACAATAAAAACAATCCAAAGAAATCAAACCCATGGAGACTAAACAGCATGCTATGAAACAATGACTGGATTACCAGAGAGATCAAGAAAGGAATAAAAAACATCATGGCAACAAATGACAATGAAAACACTACAATCCAAAATCTGTGGGACACACTGAAAGCAGTCTTGAGAAGGAAGTTCATAGCTCTACAAGACTATTGCTAAAAACAAGAAACAATGATAATAAATTACATAATCCTACAACTCCAAGAGTTAGAAAGAGAGCAACAAGAAAAGCCCAGTGTAAGCAGAAGGAAAGAAATAATAAAGATCAGAGCGGAAATAAATGACATTGAGACCAAAGAAACAATACAAAAGATCAACAAAACCAAGAGCTGGTTCTTTGAAAGGATAAACAAGATGGATGAACCTCTAGCCAGGCTCACCAAGAAGCAAAGAGAGAGGACCCAAATAAACAAAATCAGAAATGAAAGGGGTGAAATAACAACAGACCCCATCGAAATACAAACTATTGTTAAAAAAATACTATGAACAACTCTATTCCAACAAACTAGACAGCCTGAAGGAAATGGACATATTCCTAGAAAAAAATAATCTTAAAAAACTCAATCAAGAGGAATCTAAACATCTCAATAGATGAATAACTATGCAAGAAATTGAAGCTGTCATCAAAAAGCTTCCAGCAAACAAAAGCCTGGGGCTAGATGGCTTTACAGGGGAGTTTTACCAAACATTCAAGGAAGAACTGAAACCTATCCTCCTCAGACTATTCCAAACAATTCAAGAGGAAGGAACACTTCCAAGCTCCTTCTATGAAGCCACCATCACCCTAATATCAAAACAAGATAAAGACAACACAATGAAAGATAATTACAGGCCAATATCCCTCATGAACAGAGATGCCAAAATCCTCAACAAAATTCTAGCAAATGGATCCAGCAGTACATCAGAAAGATCAGACAGCATGACTTAATAGGATTTATCCCAGGAATGCAAGGATGATACAATATCCACAAATCAGTAAACATGATAAATCACATAAATAAACTGAGAGATAAAAATCACATAGTCATATCAATTAATGCAGAAAAGCATTTGACAAAATCCAAAACCCTTTCTTTCTTTCTTTTTTTTAAAAATATATTTTATTGATTTTTTTTTTTTTTTTACAAAGAGGAAGGGAGAAGGGAGAAGGATAGAAAGTCAGAAACATCGATGAGAGAGAGACATCGATCAGCCGCCTCCTGCATGCCCCACACTGGAGATGTGCCCGCAAGCAAGGTATATGCTGCCGACCAGAATTGAACCTGGGACCCTTCAGTCCACAGGCCGACGCTCTATCCACTGAGCCAAACCGGTCTCAGCCCAAACCCTTTCTTGATAAAAATTCTCAACAAGGTAGGAATAGAAGGATCATACCTCAACATAATGAAAGCTATATATGATAAACCCACAGTTAACATTATACTTAATGGGCAAAAACTAAAATCATTTCCCCTAAGAACAGGAACAAGACAGGGATGTCCACTCTCACCACTCCTGTTTGACATAGTACTGGAAGTAATAGCCATTGCAATTAGACAAGAAGAAGAAATAAAAGGCATCCAAATTGGAAAAGAAGAGGTAAAGCTGTCCTTATTAGCAGATGACATGATATTGTAGATAAAAAACCTGAAAAACTCCATCCATTGAAAAACTAATGTACTTAATAAATGAATTTGACAATACAGAAGGATACAAAATTAATGCCAAGAAATCTATGGCATTTCTACACACCAATAGTGAACTTACAGAAAGAGAGACTAAAAAAGGAATCCCATTTATCATTGCACCAAAACAATTAAGATATCTAGGAATAAACTTAACTAAGGAGGTAAAAGACCTATATGCGGTAAACTATAGGACACTGAAAAAAGAGAGAGGAAGATGTAAACAGAGGGAAGAACATACCATGTTCATGGATTGGGAAAATCAACATCATTAAAATGTCCATACTACCTAAAGCAATCTATAGATTGAATGCACTGCCCATTAAAATACCAATGGCATATTTCACAGACCTAGAAAGAACTCTCCAAAAAATTTATCTGGAATAAAAAAAGACCCCGAATAGCCACAGCAATCCTGAGAAAGAAGAATAAAGTAGATGGATCTCAATACCAGATTTCAAGCTGTTTACAAAGCAGCTTGGTACTGGTACACGAACAGACATACAGACCAATAGAATAGAATAGAGAATCCGGGTATTGACCCAAACCATTAATACATTAAAATAAAACGGAAAAAAATAAAAACATTACAGTATAAAAATATCAAAAAAAAAAAGAAAGAAAAAGTAAAGAAGAGAAATACAACTCTTATCTGTTCATCTGAACTTCCCCTTCAATGCTTCATATTAGTTTACTAGAGGTCTGGTGCACAAAATTCGTGCACAGGGGTGTGTGTCCCTCAGCCCAACCTGTACCCTCTCCAATCTAGGACTCCTCAAGGGATGACTGACTGTCCGTTTAGGCACAATCCTGGTGGAATCGGGCCTAAATGGGCAGTCAGACATCCCTCTCACAATCCAGGACTGCTGGCTCCCAACTGCTTGCCTGCTTGCCTTCCTGATTGTCCCTAACCATTTCTGCCTGCCAACCTGATCACCCCCTAACCATTCCCCTGTCAGCCTGATTGATGCCAATCTGCTACCCTGCTAGCCTGATTGCCCCTAACTGCCCTTCCCTGCTCACCTGGTCACCACTAACTGCCCTCCCTGCAGGCCTGGGTCTCCCCTAACTGCCCTTCCCTGTAGGCCTGGTCGCCCCCAACTTCCCTCCTCTGCCAGCCTGGTCACCTCTAACCGCCCTTTCCTGCAGGCCTGATCACCCCCAACTGACCTCCCTTGTAGGCCTGGTCCCTCCCAACTGCCCTCCCCTGCTGGCCATTTTGTGGTTGCCATCTTGTGTCCACATGGGGGCAGCCATCTTGTGTGTTGGCATGATGGTAAATTTTCATATTACTCTTTTATTAGATAGGGTGCTAAAATAGCCAGTTTATCAACATACATAAGAATGATAAACACTAAGACTATCAGAATCATATCACAAATTTAATTTCAAGGCCCCTAGACAAGGACATCATAACTGTAACAAAATCGCGCTAGAGGCTTTATCTTCATTAAAAGGCATTCTAATTTATTTACACACTGATAGCTACTAGAGTGAGACGGAACTGCGATCTAGGTCAATAAAAAGAACTGCTCCAACTCTCTCAACCGTGTGTTGCTGGGGCTGAGGACTTGCCACCAGCCTTCCCTCCGCCTTCCCCAGCCCTGAGGGGAAAGCACCCACATAAGGAGGACACATGCTTCTTTACCTTCCATTTAACCCACATTTCAGTGACAGATGTGACCTAGAAGTGAAAGTGTCTGCCTGTCAACTCGAATCCTTAAGTAGAAATGATGGGATCTCACAAAAAAATCACCTAAGTGGTAAGTGATATACTCACAGCCTAGAGGCCAAGGACTAATCATGTGTGGTCATCCAGCCTCATATTTCTCATGACCCGAGTTCCCTAGGCTCCATTTTGCTACTCACAAAGCAGAAGAAACAGTTAAATTACTACAAAAATTCCAAAAATCACTATACATGGCATGGAAGGAATCATGCAGGGTTTCAAGGAAACCAGAATGAGCTAACTATTTAGTTCTTTATCATACTTGATTATTGAGGGTATTGTTTAAAATGAGCCACTATTTAGGTTGCTGCTGTATCAAAAACTTCATATGGGCCAATTCATGGCTATAAGATTAGGCTTTTCTCTTTAAGTCATTTATTTATATTTAAAACAAATAATAAGAGCGATATTCCAGTGTTTACTACATGGCAGACATAGTCCTAGGTACTTGACATAGGGAAACTTGTTTTACTCTCACAGAAACGTTACTGACGTGGATACTATTCTTATCCTATATACCAGGTAAGGGAACTGAGGCTCAGAAGGATTAAGTAACTTGGCTAAGGTCACAGAGCTAGTTAGAGGCAGTGCCAGGACTTGAACCCAGGCAATGAGGCTCTGGAGTGTGCACTCAGAACCACTATGCTAAATCACCCAAGGATACAAGATAAAAGTTTCCCCTTAGCTGAGCCCTCTGTGACTCCCAGTGCTCACAGCTGTACTATTCCCTAGTGGTCACTCCCAACAAATGACCTCCCCTCTTCTTCAGAGAGAATACACAGGCTCCTCAGATGTGACTGATCTATACCAGGTATCCTCTTTTTATAAGCCTACCTATATCCTTCCTTTTCTCTCAAAATAAAGAACCCCATGGCTCTAAATCCTCTCCTCTGTTGTTCCATCAGGGATCCTGCTGTATAAATTCCCTTTTTATCTTTCATCTTTTATCTATTCTGCCCCTTCCCCCTTAATCTGTAAACATGTTCAAGTATATCACCTACAAAAAAATAAAAATAACACAAAAAATCCTTTAATCTTCATTCACTTTTAATTCCATAATTTTGGCACTGTCTCACTCTATGATCCTGGTTAAACTGCTTATTTTCTCTAACAGGCTTGAATTTCTGCATCTAAATAATGATGCCACTGGACCAGAACGTCTCCAAGTTCCCTCCAACTCCAACATTCTGTGGTTCTTAATGTAGAGAAGCTTTCTTGGACCAAGTTTAGTTTCTTTACTACTCCATGAAGCCCCCAAATTAATTTTCTTCTGAGACTGTCAAGCTGTTTCCCAGCCAGCAATGCTCTGTTCTTTTTTTTTTTTTTAATATATTTTATTGATTTTCACAGAGAGGAAGTGAGAGGGATAGAAAGTCAGAAACATCAATGAGAGAGAGACATCGATCAGCCGCCTCCTGCACGCCCCACACTGGAGATGTGCCCGCAAGCAAGGTACATGCCCCTGACCGGAATCGAACCCAGGACCTTGCAGTCCGCAGGCCGACGCTCTATGCACTGAACCAAACCGGTCTCGGCAATACTCTGTTCTTTATCTCCATCCATTTACTGAATCCTGGTTTTCCTTTAAGACCCAGGAAGATCACCTGTTCCTGGATCACCTGATCTTTAACTCTTAGAGAACTTCAATCATAAACCATAATTGAGTACTTTCCATCAACAGTGTCTTAACTTTCATATTACTGTTCCCTCACCTAGATAGCTCTCAGTGAGCAGGCACTAGTTCACATTTCTCTGTAACCCCTAAAGGACCTCCCATTCAGTAGGTCTGCAATAGCTGCTTAGCAGTGTGAGCTGGCTGACTGAGGGGCCAGCCTGCAGTCATTAAGAAAACTAGTGGCCGGTGTATATTATAAGACTAGAGGCCTGGTGCATGAAAATTCAGGCACTGGAGGGGAGTCCCTCAGCCTGGCATGCCCCCTCTCACAGTCCAGGAGCCCTCAGGGACAGGAGGTGACACCCCCATCACAACTCTGCTGCTGTCACTGCTGGCAACACAAGCCTCGGCCGGCCCTGGTTACGTGAGCCTTGGGAGGCTCTGGGTGGCTGTACAACCACCATGCCAGGCTTGCCTGTGCCTTGGGCTGGCCCTGGGTGGCTGGGGGGCTGAGAGGACTGGGCGCTGCCATCTTTGAGGGCGTGACAGTCAATTATCATATTCCCTCTTTATTAGATAGGATTCCCTGATTGTGAAGGAAGACCATCTCTATCTTCTACTTCTCTCTCATACACACATTTATAAAACATTTGTCATTCAAGAGCATCATTCAAATTTAACAACAGGAAAGCTTAATTTCTTGATTTTCTCTTATCTGAATCCAACTAGCACACAGCCAGGTTTCCCTTTGACTCAAACTTAAGTGATCACAAGCCCTGTAACTTTATAGGCCTCTGGGTAATGCGGGCTCCATACTTCCACTAATACACATGCTCCATGCTTATTAAGTTCCCTTACTTTACAGCACACATAGCATTAGGTTACTTCCTCACTCTGGCAACCAACTTTCCAGGAAACATATGGAATAAAATCAGAGAGTTAGTATTTGATCAAAACTACATCCTCAATATTATTCATTTTGGAAATGACTAATTTCAACCCTTAGGTTTGAACTGAGCACAGATGGATGTGTGTCTCAGGAGTTTGTCAGCACTTTCCAACAGAAACAACAAATCAGCAATGAGAGCTCTGAAACAGTGGCCACCTCCTGTGCTCTAGGAGAACTATGGAAACATCGATGAGAGAGACACATTGATCAGCCGCCTCCTGCACTCCCCATACTGGAGATGTGCCCAAAACCAAGGTACATGCCCCCCCGACCAGAATTGAACCTGGGACCTTTCAGTCCGCAGGCCAATGCTCTATCCACTGAGCCAAACTGGTCTTGTCTCAGCTTAATTTTTTAAATGAATGCTCCAGAACACTGGTTCTAAACATTGGTTATGGATTCTACTTTCTATTTATTTATTTAAGTTTTAATTAATAAATTTCTATTTATTTATTTAATAAATAAAATATGTTTTTATTTATTTTAGAGAAACAGGATAGAAAAGGGAGATAAAAACATTGATGAGAGAGAAACATGAGATAATGCCCAACTGGCACACCAGCCAGGTGTTTTTTCAAAAAATTGCTTGTTGATTTTTTTTTTAGAGAGGGGGAGAGGAAGGGAGAGAGAAAGAGAGAGGTAGAGAAGGAGAGAGCGAGAAAGCAAGAGAGAAAAATCAATTTGTTATCCCACTGATTTATGCATTCATTGTATGTGCCCTGACTGGGGATTGAACCCACAACTTTGGTGTATCAAGACAATGCTCTAAACAACTGAGCTACTAGGCCAGGGTTTCTACAGCACTTTCATAAATACCAGTACACTCAGCTTCCTCCTTTCCCCACTCACCACCATTCAAATATTTCAACCTAACTGGTTTAGAGTAAGACTTATACATTGGCTCAGTTATACTGAATGAAGGTCTTATTACTAAATAAATTAGGTATGATAATAGCATTGTAGCTGTTATATATATATAATTGATTTTTTACAGATTGGAAGGGAGAGAGATAGAGTTAGAAACATCAATGAGAGAGAAACATCAATCAGCTGCCTCCTGCACGCCCCCCACTGGGGTTGTGCCTGCAACCAAGGTACATGCCCTTGACCGGAATTGAACTTGGAACCCACCAGTAGGCAGGCCGACGCTCTATCAACTGAGCCAAACTGGTTTCGGTGGCGTAGCTGTGTTTTTTAAAAGGAGTTCTTTATTGGTGGAAAACTGGTGAAATTCAAATAAGGTCTTTGTTTAGTTAATAGTATTGTAGCAGTATCAATTTCCTGGTTTTGATCATTGTATTTAGTATTCTGTAAGATGCTCACTTTAGAGGAAGCTGTGTGAGGGGTATACTGGAACTCTCTGAACTATTGCTGTGATTTTTCTCTAAGTCTAAAATTGATTCAGATTAAAAAGTTTTTTAAAAGGAGTTCTTTACTTTTAAAGATATGTACTTAAATATTTATGAATGAAATTATATGCTGAGATTTACTGCAAAATAGACTAGTTGAGGAGGTGACAGGGAGTGGGTAGGGTATGGATGGACCAGGAGTGTTGACATGTTCATGCCTGCAGTAGGTGGGCGCTGAGTACATGACGGTTCACAATATTTATCTACTTCAGGGTGTGTAAAACTTTCCATCATATATACTGGAGGGAAAAATTCCCAGGTGATTCTGACACATATTTGAGGCCAAGAATCACTGCTCTGAGTCTTGAAAACGTATAATGAGAAGCTCTGTGTTGTACTACCAGCTATAAACTACTTTACCCAACTCTTTAAAAATGAACTGATCTTTCTTACTACACTTTCCTAAACCACAGAATGATGGATATAGATTAGAGAATCTTTCAAAAAGAAAACAAGAAGCATTAAAAGTTGTTTTTTTATAAAGTTGTCTCTCTGAAAGTTAATGTCGCAGTTACATTCTAACACAATAATAAAAAATTGTAAAGTTTTCTTATGTCTACAAGAGCATTTACCAAAGAAGTTTCTTTAAAAATGCTATTTCTATAAGTTGTTAATAGATGTTACCTAATATAAGCGTTCTGAGATAAAAAAGTTTGAACAATGCTGATTTATTGTAAGATTCCTAATAACTTTTAACAAGAAAATATGCATTGTGACTTTCCAAGGTAGTGAAGGAATAAAAAGTTTGATCTTCCTTACATGAATTAGTGCTATAGAACTTGTTTTGGAAAATAGTCCTGTAGATCAGTGATTTCCAAATCCAAGGTAATGGAGAATGGTTGCGGAATCATTTGGTAAACTTATTAAAACAATGATTCACAAACCACAAACTAGACTATTATGGGGACAAGATAACTCACTATTAAAACAAACAAAAACCCAAGTGATTCTAATGCAATTATGTTTGGGACTGGAGGCTATGTAGATCATAATGTAATAAAATAACTGATACCATTTGAAAGGCCACATCAATACTAACTAACATGAAAGGTCATATTTCATAGTCTACCAAGTAAAAGACTTCCATGAAACAAGCATATATGCATACATTTTATGAAAGACTAGAGGCCTGGTGCACAAAGTTTGTACACGGGGGGCGGGGTTGGGGGTCCCTCAGCCCAGCCTGCACCCTCTCTCTCTAATCTGGGATTCTTGAGGGATGTCAGACTAGAGGCTGGGTGTATAAAGTTTGTGCACGGGGGTGGGGGGAAGTGGTCCCTTAGCCCAGCCTTCACCCTCTCCAATCTGGGACCCCATGGGGATTGGGCCTAAATGGACAGTTGGACATCCCTCTCACAATCCAGGACTGCTGGCTCTCAACCACTCACATGCCTCTGCCTGATTGTCCCTAATGGCTTCTGCCTGCCAGCCTGATCACCCCCTAACCACTCTACTGCCAGCCTGATCGATGTCTAACTGCTCCCCGGCTGGCCCCATGGCCCCTAACTGCCCTCCCCTTCCAGCCTGGTCACCCCTAACTGTCCTCCCCTACCAGTATGCCCTCCCCCAACTGCCCTCCTCAGCAGGCCTGGTCCCCCCACAACTTCCCTCCCCTGCTGGCCTGGTATCTCCCAACTACCCTTCTCTGCTGGCCCTGTCACCCCTAACTGCCCTCCCTGCTGGTCTGATCATCCATAACTGCCCTCCCCGGAAGGCCTGCCTCCCCCCAACTGCCCTCCCTTGCAGTCTTGTTCCTCTCAACTGCCCTCCCTTGCTGACCTGGTCTCTCCCAACTGCCCTCCTCTGCTGGCCCGGTCACTCCTAACTGCCTTCCCTGCTTACCCGATCACCCACAACTGCCCTCCCCTACAGGTCTGGTCACCCCCAACTGCCCTCCCCTGCTGGCCATCTTGTGGTAGCCATCTTGTATCCACATGGGGGCAGCCATCTTTGACCACATAGGGGTGGCCATCTTGTGTCTTGGAGTGATGGTCAATTTGCATATTACTCTTTTATTAGATAGGATAGGTGCTAATATGCTGGAAGTGGTGGCAAATTTAAATCTATTAATATAAATGGCAACTACTTTGTAATTTCAAGGATGTACTATGTTCATTCCCAACAAATAATTAATTTGCTGTGATTCACAACCTTTTTTACTTGTGTGTTACTGCATGTCAATCAAAATTCTTCTCTGGCCTGAGTCAATGACCAGAACTATTTTGTTAAACAACAGGGGGTGCCATTCACATAAGTGGTTTCTCCAAAAAAGAGCTCTTGACCTTTTCTTTTCTTGATATGACATACTTTAAGGTGTCAGGAACATAAACCCCTTCTTGAGTTAAAACTTTGGAAAATGTATTTACTTATACCTTTGTAAACCCAGAGCTGTGCCATGCAATGGCCTGGTCAATGATGCTTTTCAGTATCTAATAAAAGACATACTTCTAATAAAAGAAGTACCTGCTTACTGTTATTAATAATTACTCAGCTTCCTACCATGCTCTTTGGTTATCTTGTTTCTTTCCTTACAAAACCTTGTGAGTAACTGCTTCCATTCAATAAGAATTACTGAACTTTTCATGTGTTAACACAGTGAAAAATATAATTTTTTAGGGAAAAGTCAAGACTCCTGTTCTCAAAGAACTGATACCCTATTTGAAAATAAAATACAAATTACATATAGGAACAAGCAAAAGTGATTTTGAAGATATAATGTTAGCTAGAGCAAATTAGTAATGCAGGACTTTACATATACTAATAAGAGCTAACCCTTACTTGAAATAAGTCAGTCAGAGGAAGACAAATAACATGATAACAAAAATAAATGAACAAACAAAATAGAAACAGACTCATCAATGCAGAGAACAGACTGATGGTTGCCAGAGGGGAGAAAAGTTGGGGGACTGGGTGAAAAGGGTGAAGGGTGTAAGAAGCACAGATTGGCCCTAATTGGTTTGGCTCAGTGGATAGAGTGTGGCTTGTGGACTGCAGGGTTCCAGGTTTGATTCTGGTCAAGGACATGTACCTTGGTTGCAGGTATAACCCCAGTAGGGGGTGTGCAAGAGGCAGCTGATTGATATTTTTCTCTCATTGATGTTTCTAACTCTCTATCCCTCTCCCTTCCTCTCTGTAAAAAAATCAATTATATATATACATATACATGTATATGTATATGTATATATATAAAAGAAAAACAAATTGGCAGTTGTAAAGTACAGCATAGGGAATATACTCAATAATACTGTAATAACTATGTATGGTGCCAGGTGGGTACTGGAAATATCAGGGGAACTCTATATAAAGTATATTATAGGCTAACCACTAAAACTGATATAAAATAACATGTAATGTAAACTGTAATTGAAAAATAAAATTTAAATTAAAAAAAAGAGTTAACACTTAACTGAGAAATTTAATTTTTCTTCAACCCTTGGGGTAGGTTACTACTTATTAGCCCCATTTTTCAGATGAGGAAAACTGAGACCAGGAGAAGTTAAGTAACTTGCCCAAGCAATAGTGGTGAACCAGGATTCAAACTCCATATTGGTCTAGCTCTATGGACCACTCTTTTTCACCATCACATTTTACTGTTAGGAAAGACAACCCCACAAAGCAATGAGGACAAATGTCGAAACTCAGATAGAAAAATGACTACTTCCCATAAAGCTAGGCTCACTAGTTCTACTGCCCAGTAGAAAAGGATGCACGAGTCCCAGGGTATCACAATAAGTCAGCAGTGTTATTTCCCCACAATACTTACCTCTTTGATTCGCTTAACCAAAGCATTCTGATCAAAAGCAACGGCCTCTGCACACTGATGGAGGTGATCCTGATATCGGAGGCAGAGCTGCAACACCTGCTGAGAATCCAATTTCTCCAATTTGGTATTTGTTGGGGAAGTCTGGCCACTCAATAGCCCTTCAAAGCAGAAAAAAAGAATGAAACAAAATGAAATGAAAGTTACTGTTAATAAGCTGATGAATAAAGTAGCTTAATAATAAGTTTACTAAAGACTGGGTAAGAGACCTAAATTTAACAAAGGTGCACCTTTTGTTATATGCTAATGACAAACACAGCAACTATCATTTATGGAGCATCTACTATGTGCCAAGCACTGGCCAAGTGCTTCCTGTGCATTATTATATACTCTTAATCACCATGGAAAACAAAGTATTGTTAGCCCCAATTTACAGATGAAGAGTCCAAGACACAGAGAGGTTAAGTAACTTCCCTAAAGTCACAGAGCTAGTGAGTAGTTTCTCTAAGACAGAACTCCTGACCTTATGATACTACTTCAAAGTATCAGGAATATAAATCTCTTCTTGATTGAAAACTTTGGAAGATGTATTTATTTAATTCCTTTTAATAATTCAAATAGTTGTCTGAGAAACTAAAAAAAAGAAATAAAATGGATAAGGAAGTTGTTAGGAAGAGATGAAAAAATTTAAAAAGTGAACAGAGTATCAGCTGATACAACCATAAACCTCATTCTTCACATTTTCTTCCAACAAAAGTTTAGTTGTCTTAACTACTAAATTCTCTTGTATTTGCATAGGACATTCTATTTTCAAAGCTTTTCATATAGAATTATCTCACTTTTCTTTAACGTATATATAGAATAGGGCAATTATCTGCATTTATAGAAGAAGAAATCAATAAAAGAGCCTAAATGACTTGTCCTTGGTCACACTGCAAAATCCTGACGACTAGACTGCAAGTCCACCAACTTTTGGCCAAACGCATTCTGGTAATCACACATTTTTTGTTGTTAGGACTCCATAACCTTCTCAAAAATGATTGAGGACCCCAAAGAGTTGTGGTTTATGTAGTTTATGTCAATATTCACCAATTAGAAATTAAGCTGAGAAAATTCTTAAATATTTATTAAATCATTTAAAAATAATAACTTCATTGAATGTTAACAAAAAAAACCCTCTTAAATTTTAAGAAAAAAGAATTCTATTTTCCAAAACAAAAGGTGAGAAAAGTGGCACTTGTTTATATTTTTCAACGTCTTTTTAATGTCTGGCTTAATAGAATACGGCTGGAGTTTTGTAACCACTTCTATGTTCAATCTGTTGCTCTTTCACATCACATCATCTCTGGAAAACTCTATTGCATACTTGTAAGAGAATTAGAGTACTTACCAAATGTCTAAATATTACTGTGAAAACTCCCCAGGAAGGTCCTGGGGACCTCAGGGATTCCCCCCACCACACTCTGAGAAGCACTATGCTAGATCGTGCTCTACCTCATATCAGAGCCAATGATACAGCAAGAGATACACCAAAATAAACATGACTACAGGGTACATGCTGGGCATGATGATGATGGACCTATCCATAGCAAAAGTCATCTTGGGAACCCTTCCCCATTCCTGCCCCAACCACCAAAGTCAAACCCTCACTGGTTCTGGGGTATGGGAGCCCAAGCCAGTGTTCCTTCCGTCGAGACACGCTGTAAAATGAGCTATCCAGTTGGGTAGTCCCAGAGAATCCTTTGAAGTGCCAGTCACTGCTCTCAGATCTTCATCTGGCCTGACAGCAGAGCGCAGGGTTGAACCTGAGGCACTGCCTCGCTTCCCAACACTCGACTGCCAGCACTAGGTCCCGCAGCTGTTCCACTGCTGATCCTAACATCAAGAGCCCAGTTCCTCCAGTGGACCTGCCGCTACACAGCAGTTTTTGGTGAAGCTGGTAGCTGCAAAAATGGGAATTTATTTTTTAATTGTACAGGATCTTGTGTATCTATTTATCCATTCTCCCTCCCGAAGGTGTCATCTTGGAAAACTACAGTACACTATCACAACCAGGATATTGACAGTGATACTATCTACTGGTCTTATTCAGTGTCTCCATTTTACTTATACTCATTTGTGTATGTGTGTGTGTATGTGCAGACACACCAGTGTACTTTGTTCTATACAATTTTTTTTCACATGTAGGGGTATGTTCCACCATCACCGTCAGATACTGAGCCATTCCATCAAACAAGGGTTTCTTGTGTTGCTTCTTATAACCACATCTACCTCTCTCTCATCCTTGGTAAGGGAGCATCCTTAACCCCAACAAACACTAATCTGTTCACTATTTCTAAAACTTTGTCATTTGAAAAATGTTTTATATGAAATAATACAATATGTAACCTTTGGGGACTGACGTTTTCTTCACCTAAGAAAATTCATTACAGATTCATCCAAGTTGTCACATATTGTCGATAGCTTGTTCCTTTCCATTTCTGAGTGGTACTCTATGGCATGAATGTACCAGAGCTTGTTTAACCGTTCACTCACTGAAGGACATTTGTTTCCAGTTTAGGGCTGTTACAAAACTGCTATAAACAGTTATGTATAGGTTTATGGATAAACATAAGTTTTCATATCTCTGGTATAAATGCCCAAGAGAGCAATTTCTGCATTGTATGGTAACTGCATGTTTAGTTTTACAAGAAACTGCCAAATGGTTTTCTAAAGTGCCTCTAATCAAGGAGATGGGATTCCCCCCCGCCCCCGAACACTGAAATCTCCTAACATAAATATCAATTATCTCCTATAACTGACAAAGAACAAAGTCCCAGAAACAGACTTGGGAGGGAAGATACCAAAAGCTTTTTGCTGTCAATCCAAGACTGAAGTGGGAAAAGAGTGAGGGCGCACCATGGAAAGAGGTATGATTCTGTGCCATCAATAGAAGGCCAGGACGATGCAGAGACCATAAGGGAAACAATGATACATTCAACAATATAAAAATCAAGATTCCCCATGGCAAAACAGGTTAAAAGGTACACCAAAATACTTGGGGAGAATATTTGCAACTCAATCACACATGGTAAGCTTCCTCTTATATATAGAGCTCCTAGAACTGGCAAGGAAAAAAATCAGCCAAAGATAGATAAAGGACATGAAAAGGCATTTCACAGAAAAGAATATACCAATGCCTCAACTATAAGAAAAAATACATAACCTTATTCATTATAAGAAAAATAGAAATTAAAACTTTATTGCTAGCCCATTTTTCACTCACCAAATTGGTATAAGTCCAAAGTATGATAAAAACTCCGTAGGTAGAACTATGAGGAAATAGGCATTGCTGATTCATGTGTAAGTCATTAACACCTCCTTAGAAGCAACTTGGCATGGATATCAAAATTACAAAATTATTAAAGCCTTCGATAGAATAATTTTACTACTAGGAATTTACATGTACATTAGCATGCATCTTAAATGATGTAAAAAATATATATAAGATTATTCATTGCAACAGTGATTATAATAGCAAAATTTGAACAAACATCTCAATGTCCATCAATAGGTAGTTTGTTAATTAAACCATGATGCAGCCATAAGTAAGAATAGATGATCATAGAAAAAAATGAGGAAGCTCTGTATGTGTTAATATAGAAAAATCTCCATAAGATATTAAGTAATAAGATAAAGGTATATAAGATATTGTATAGAGCATGCTACTATGTGTAAAAGGGGAGGGACAATAAAATAAAAATATATATTCATTTTCGCTTTTATTTACATAAAGACACTTAAATGACAAGAATTAGACAGTTGGAAAATAGGGATCTAGAGAGAGACATTCATATGAATGTATTTCCCTTTCAAATATTTTTAAACATTCATTTTAACAAAATACAGCCAAGGTTTTTCCCATCTATTAATAATGTCTTCTTGGCCAACTTTCCTTTCGTCCCTCACTCAATTATCCCCAACTCTGTAGGTCAAAACCAGTTCCTATCTTCCAAGGTTTATATGTATGAATATACCTTAAAACAGTATCTTCTCCAAGGCAATTAAAAGTCTCATAACAAACTGTGAGCTTGTAGAACAGGGACCATGTTTTACTTACTTTTTATCTCTTGTGTCTAACATAGAGCATCTGGTACATAAAAAGTTCTCAGATTCAGCTAACCAGTTAACTGCCACAATATTTTGAATTAAAAAAGGTCCACCACTAGCATCTATAGATGCTTATGGCATACAAATGGTTAAGAAGATGCAGTTCAAATGCTGGAATTCCAGGAAAAAATGAGTTGAGGAAGACTTTAGGAGGAAAAAAAAAAGGCTTTTCAGGGTCCCTACTCTGTATTCTCCATATACACATAAGAGTGAGGCCTGGTCTTAGTCTGAATCTGCTCTTCGCAAGTGAGGGAGGAAATATCCAGTGCTTGAGATTGCTCCTGGGAGTCTGTACTGCAGAATGGGAGGAGAAAAGCTACAGGGACAGTCCAAGCTTCCAGGGGCTGAAGCAGAGGACCCAGAACCCAGCTTTAGCTGCCAAACCAAAACCCTTACTCTTCGTCTTTTAAAAACATATAGGGGGATGGTGGATTTTAAGAAAGCTGCCAAGTCTAAGGTGATCAAGTTTAAGTTGCCCAATGATTGATGCTTCTTCTCTCTCATATCAATGTTTCTTTCTTCCTCTTCTCCCTTTCCCTTCCCCCCTCTCTCTCCCTTTCTCTTTTTCTAAAAAAGAGAAAAAGAAAAAAAAATCAATAAAAACATTTTTTCGGGTGAGGATTTAAAAAAAACTTAAAACTTTATCATGTCTATTTCATCTTTTTCTATTTTTTCTTTTCCTGGGCCCATTAAAAATTATAGACACCATGAGTTTCACTCCTAACAAACTATTCTTCCATATATTTATGGTTAGTCTTCCATGTTAAATAAACGTTTCTAGATCATGTCTTCCTTACTATGCTAGGGAACAGGCCATTATCCTCCATTTTCTAATTCTCCTTTAGCTTAAAACAGTGATGTACACAAAGTAGATGTTTATTGAGTTAAAAACCTGATTTAATAGATTCCATATATTGTGTTTGCAAATGGTGGAAACTGGAGACATTTCTCAAGACCCCATTGAAACCACTTTGTTTGTACAGGAATAGAGAGTGGGCTCCAGGGAAGGACGAGGGCCACGACCAGCTATTACACAGATCAGCCAACTGCCGTGTGCACCTACCTCAAAGTACTGAGGGGAAAAAACCACCAGGGTTAGAAATTTGGAAAATATTTTGCTGAGCAATCTTTTTCTTTCTGAAATGTCAGGTAAGGGAAAAATGTTTTTCTGAAATATAGTCAAAAGCCATATGGATATTAACCTGGGTTTTTAATCAACTGAATTCCTTGACTTGCAGAGGCTTACTCACTTAAAGGACTAGAAATGAGTATTATGATAGTGGGGCCCATATTAGAAAAAGTATTACAAGTTCCATTTCCTACCACAGAATACAGAAAGCAGAGTCTATGTAACTTTGTGAAAGTATAATAAAGCAACAGATTATGAGAAAAGAAAATTCCTCCTAAAACTAATACGGGATTTTTAGAAAACATACACTGAGTGGCCAGATTATTATGACCTCTGAATGCATAATAATCTGACCACTCAGTGTATATCCTCCTATATAATAAAAGGCTAATATGAAAATTGTTCCCTCGACCAGGAGTTCAACCAGCAGGCAGACAGGCCAACCGCCCATGTCCCCTCCCCCTGGCCAGGCTGGCTAGACTGCACTCATGAGAAAATTCATGCACCGGGCCTCATATATATATATATATATATACACATATATATATATGTGGATATACACACATACATACACGCACACATATTGAGTGGCCAGATTATTATGCATTCAGAGATCATAATAATCTGGCCACATAGTGTATATATCTTTGATTTCAGAGAAGAAGGGAGAGGGGGAGAAAGATGGAAACATCAATGATGAGAGAGAAACACTGATTAGCTGCCTCCTGCATGCCCCCGACTGGGAATCGAGCCAAAACCCGGGCATGTGTCCTGACTGGGAATGGAATTGTGACCTCCTGGTTCATAGGTTCACACTGGGCCACACCAGCCAGGCTAATAAGGGATTTTTTACTCAGTTTTTCATGGTATATTTCAAAGATTTTTTTTAAAAAAGCACAGAAACCCATGTATTCTTTAAATCTAGTTCTCAAAGGCATTCCCTGCACTTATCTTAAAGAAAGGGGAAAGTCTAAAACCATCTGCTCAACTTGGGCAGGATCTTATGATGTGTGTTGGTGCTCAATTCCTTTGGGGCATTTAGAAAGGATGCCCTCCATGATTGAATCCCTTAGGGACTTATATTTCTATTCAATCACATCAGAGGAGCAACAATCCCACTCGAGAGAAGGAGCCCCTCAGAATGGCTATCACTATTGTTTTGATTAAACTATTTGGGAGAAGAAACTGCAAGTAGAGACAAGCTCAATATAACATGCCAGCTCACCAAATGTTTTATGTAGATAAAAAATGCTCCCAGAATCTCCCTCCTAACAGTTTCCTAAAACCACCAGAGGGCCTGGCTAATGTAGCTCAGCAGTTGAGTGTTGACCCATGAACCAGGAGATGGGGCTTTGATTCCTGGTCAAGGCAAATGCCCAGGTTTTAGGCTCAATCCCCAGTGCGGGGTATGCAGGAGGCAGCTGATCAATGATTCTCTTTCATCATTGATGTTTCTCTCTCTCTCTCTCTTTCCCTTCTTCTCTCTGAAATCAAGAATAATGTTTTTTAAAATAAATAAAACCACCAGAGGGCCAAAAAAGAACTATCTCATTGATGCTACAAACTGAATGTCTGTGCTTCCTTCCAAATTCATATGCTGAAAATGGCATGGTATAAGGAGGTAGGACTTTTTTTGGGGGGGTGGGGATGGTAATTAAGTTTCAGGGTAGAATTAGTAATATTCTAAAAGAAACCCAAAGCACTCACTTGTCCCTTCTAGCATGTGGGGACACAGCAAAAAGAAGGCTGTCTATGAATCAGGAAGCAGCCCTCACCAGACACCGAATCAGCTACCACCTTGAACTTGAACTTCCCAGCCTCCAAAACTGTGAGAAACTAATTTCTGTGGTTTATGAGGAACCCAGTCTGTTATAGAAACCTGTACAGACTAAGACAGAGAGAATGAGAAAATCTGAATTCAGCCCCATTATTTATTAGCTGCATGAATTTGGACCACGTACCTTATATCTCAGCCTCAATTTTCTCAAGTGTAAAACTTGTATAATGAAAACTCTAAAATACTGCTGAAAGGAACTGAAGACAAATAAATGGAAATACAACTCATATTTCATGAACTGGAAGACAATACTCTGAAGATATCAACTACCCAAAGTGATCTACATAGTCAATGCAACCCCTCTCAAATTTCTAATGACTTTTTTTTTGCAGAAATAGAAAAACCCATTCTAATATTCATATGGAATATCAAAAGACTCCTAATAATCAAAATAATCTTAAAAAAGACCAAAGATGAAAGATTCAGACTTCCTGATTTCAAAACTTACTACAAAGCTACAGTAATCAAAAGAGTGTGGTTCTGGCATAAAGAAAGACATATATATCAGTATTACTAATTCCACCCTCATAGAATAGAAATAAATAATAAATAAACCCTCAGATATATAGTCAAAAGATTTCCTATAAGGGACCATTCAATGGTAGAAAGGATAGTCTTTCAAAAGCTGGTGCTAAGAAAACTGGACATTCACATGCAAAAGAATGAAGCTGAACTCTTATCTAATATCATATATAAAAATGAACTCAAAATGTACCAAAGACCTAAAACTATAAATCTGTTAGAAGAAAACATAGGGCAAAAGCTTTAAATAAAGGAAGGAAGGTTGTTCGAAGAACCAAAGAATCCTTCTCTTTTTAAAATAATTTGCTTTAAAACTGAATGTGTTCTTTCAAAAACTGGCATATAACACATGATTCTACTTAAGTAGTTTTTGAAGTATACACAACTTCTCAGAAATCCAGACTTTGCAAGGCACAGCAAGACTGACTATAAAAGAGGGAAGGGTACCCTTTATAGAGTCAACAGCAATCCCATTGGGGAGCTGATTTTTTTTTTTCCAGAAAGATGAATCAAAGATCACTTTAATCGAAAACAAAAGACATACTAAGAAAAAGATGGAACAAAAAGAAATCTGAAATATTAATGTCAAGAGTTTCTTGTTCAATAGGGGCTCCCCGCTGCCACAGCTTCATCAGGAAGGACATCTGGAATGACGTCTGGAAGGTCGTTTGGTTGCCTGGTCTAATTAGCATATTTTACTATTATAGATAAGCTACATCCTATCTAATGAAAGAGAAACATGCAAATTGACCATACCTCCGCTACACCCACAAGCCACATCCAACAGACAATAGGTGCTAACTCCTGGCTTCCTTGAAGGATTACATACCCTACACTCAAAAAAAACAGGATTATTTACACTGGAAAAAAACACCTTGATCAGGTGAAAATTCTCAATTACTGGTAGCTTAAAATGCTGAGGCAATACTATTAATTTATAACAGAGCTAATCTGTAAGAACAAGATCAATTTTAGAGAAAAAAACACATTATTTTTCCACACATGATGTCTACCAATAAGGAAAACAATCTCATTTTCTATTCAGATTACATATAATCAAAGGAAATATAAAACGTGTTTTCTATACAGAGAGTTGAGACTCAAGGAGTTGGCAAGAAAGCCAAGTGTCATGTGAGAGCCTAGCTGCCTATTATACTGAGAAGCTGAAGAACCAAAAACCTTTTTCCCACCTGCCCTGAAGGTAGTATGTAAGCACAAGGCAGAAGTTACAGTCTATACACCCAACCCAGACTCTAAACAGGGAGCAATGTTGCACAATAGGGACCTTCCACAATGACATTCTCTGGTGATAGCACTTTTAAGAAAAACAATGTTTCCAAGGCAGCGATAGAAGCAAAACCAGGAGCAACGTCCAGTCTCCACTCCCAACTAGCACTGTTTGTGGTACAAGGCATGTCGATTTCTTGGTCATGGCAGCAGTAGTGACCTCAGTGAGTCAGCTCTGTGGCATAATTTTGGCCATTATGCTTGGGTAGGTAGCCCAAAACCTGATTCAATAACATTTAACCTCAATGTCTCTACCAGTAAAAGAAGGGTAATAGTATATACCTTGAAGGTAGCTAAGAGGATTAGATAAAATAATATACAATGTGGGGGGAAAGTAGGTTTACAGTTGTGAGTATATGAAATACATTTATTATTATTTTTAAATTATTGTATTATTTTCCATACGAACAACTATAAACCTACTTTTGCTCCATGTTGTATGTTAATGCCTTTTATAAACAACTAGAGGCTCGGGCATGAAATTCATGCGGGGTAAGGGGGAGTATCTCAACCCAGCCTGCACCCTCTCACAATCTGGGACATCCCTCACAATCTGGGACCACTGGCTCCTAACCACTCGCCTGCCTGCCTACCTGCCTGATTACCCCTAATCACTCTGCCTGCCTGATTGCCCCTAATCATTTGCCTATCTGCTTCTGCTTTTTGCCTGATTGCCCCTAACCACTTGCCTGTCTGCCTGATCACCCCTAACCCTTCTGCCTGCCTGATTTCCCCTAAATGCCTATGCCTTAGCCCCTGCTGCCACAGCTTCATCAGGAAGGACATCTGGAATGATGTCTGGAATGTTGCCTGGTCTAATTAGCATATTATGCTTTTACTATTTTAGATAAGCTACATTCTATCTAATAAAAGAGAAACATGCAAATTGACCATACCTCTGCTACACCCACAAGTCACATCTACCAGACAATCAGGAGAGAGTATGCAAATTAACCTAACCAAGATGGTGACAACCACAGAGCTGGAGCAAGCAGGAGGCTTGGGTTGCCCCAAGCAATGAAGGAAGCCAAGCTTCCTGCCACTGTGGCCTGCACTAGCCTCCGCTCAGGGCTACAAAGTTTCAATTATAGAAAATAAATAAATCCCAACAAAGATGGTGGTGGCCATGGAGCTGAAGAGAGCAGGAGGCTAGGGTTGCCCCTGGCGATGGAGGAAGCCAAGCTTCCCGTTGCCCAGACCTATCCTGGCCTCCACTCAAGGCTACAAAGTTTCAATTATAGAAGATAAATAAATCCCAGATACCTGTTTCCAGCCAGCCCTGACCTATGCTTGGGTCGCTGGAAAACCACCACAGGCCCCTCACCCAGGCTGCCCCACACCCCAAAGGAACCCCCACCCTGATTTGGGACAAACCAGCCAGCCCCTACCCATGCACCAGGCCCCTCTCCTATCTAATAAAAGAATAATATGTAAATTGAACATCACTCCAATACACAAGATGGCTGTCCCCCTGGGGTCAAAGATGGCTGTCCCCATGTGGACACTCAATGGCCAGCAGGGAGGGCAGTTGGGATGGACCAGGCCTGCAAGGGAGGGCAGTTAGGAGTGACCAGGCCAGTAGAGGAGGAAAGTTGGGGGCAACTGGGCCTGCAGAAAAGGGCAGTTGTGGGAGACCGAGGCCTGCAGGGGAGAGCAGTTGGGGGGACCAAGCCTGCAGGAGAGAGCAGTTGAGGGGAACAGGCCTGCCACACAGGGCAGTTAGAAATGGCAAAAGCCTGCAGGGGTGGGGACCAGGCCCGAAAGGGAGGACAAGTTGGAGGGACCAGGCTTTCAGGGGAGGACAGTTGGGGGGAGAGAACCAGACCAGCAGGGGAGAGTAGTTAGTGGCGATGAGGCTGGCAGGGGAGGGCAGTTAGGGGTGACTAGGTCGGCAGGGGAGGGCAGTTGGGGGACCCAGGCCTGCAAGTGAGGGCAGTTGGGGGCAACCAGGCTGGCAGTTAGGGGTGACCAGGCTGGCAGGGGAGGGCAATTAGGGGTGACTGGACCTGCAGGGGAGGGCAGTTAGGGGCAATCAGGCTGGCGGGGGAGTAGCTAGGCATCAATCAGGCTGGCAGGGGAGTGATTAGGGAGTGATCAGGATGGCAGGTAGAAGCAGTTAGGGGCAATCAGGAAGGCAGAAAGGTGAGTAGTTGAGAGCCAGCAGTTGTGGAATGTGGGAGGGATGTCTGACTACCCGTTTAGGCCCAATTCTACCAGGATCAGCCTAGATTGGAAAGGGTGCAGGCTGGGCTGAGGAACACCCCCCCCCCCATGCGCGAATTTTGTGCACCAGGCCTCTAGTATTATTATAATTTACTAAAATTTAACTGCTATCAGTTACTATATAAAGCATTTATTTTACATTTCATGAGTAAGAGAGACAACAGCTACATTAATAATGGCACTCTCTTAGCCAAGCACGGTGCTAAGCTTATTATATATTTTACTTATTTCTTAGAATGATTCTAGGAAACATTTTCTTATCCCTATACTTAGTAAGTAAAGTAATACAGTAATAATAATAATCATGACAACAAAACATAGTAATGGAAATGTGCTAGAATTAATAAAAAGAAAAATACTTAAGTTAATGATTTTTGGTAATAAATATTACTTTAATTGAAGGAAATAATACAGTAGCCTAAACATGAGAGCTCTGAAATTGCCAATTCTTAAAATTCTACGGTGCATAATTTGGCAACTTACTTGAGGAATTAATTTAAAATACAACTTTTCTCTTAATTTATGCTTAAGATAATTTTGCTTATTTGAGATTTGGTTTGGAATCTAAATATTTTCAACAGCAACATAGTTCATTTATAACTAAATCTTACTCTTTATGGGCTCTATCTCTGGAGCACACTTGGTTCAAAGTTCATTTATGGGATTTACCAGAGCATCGTTTTGTGTATTATTTTTGACATTCTTTTCTCTCTCTCCAGTTCCCTGGTAAAGAAATCATGTATTTTTATCTCTGAAAGACCGATGGTACATACTGCCTTATGAGCGTATACAAAGTAGATTTCCAAAGATATCTGCTATTTCATATACAGAGGAATGCTTGTATTGGAACACAGTTCTGCAAACACACAATTGGTGCCCCCTTGGGCCTTGCTAAAGGTCCCTAAATTCTGAAGGCTCAAGTGCCTGGTTATTACTCCATTCCATTTCCTGCAAGAAGTTCTGATTTAAATTTATTTCTCACCAGAGCAAGAGACACATTCTGTTCATATCTCTACAAAGAAATGAATTCATTCTTGAATCTAAAGTAAACTTACGTCACCCATATATGAAGATATGGGCTCTTCTTGTACAAGCAGTGAATGAGACCTTATCTATAAATCACTTGACTGCAGCCTTTTGAAAATTCAGCAAAGGCAATTATGTGGAACTACAAGATAAAAGTGATACCAAAGGTCAACAAAACCAAGGATTAAACTTTGCTCCCTTCCCTAATAACTATGTAAAAATGTACACACCATATATCCATTCCATCATCACATAGTCAAAATGTGATTGATCTAGAGTAATTAAATCATATATTCAGCAAGTCCACGCCTTGGTTCTTTGAACCCTGATCTCAAGTTCACTGAGATAACATATCAGAATCCCAATGTGACCATAAACACAAAGATCCTATCACAGGGCTAACAAAGCTGGTTTCCACATTCCAAGTCCATCAAGCATGTGCGTCACTGCCTTTGTTGTAGAAGATACTCACTTTATAAAAATTCAAACTTTTTCCACTATCCCTAAAGCACACAGCTGTGAAAACATCCTCCTTTATCAACATCAGTTGATAATATTCAGAAAAAAAATTATGTAATTATTTGTTTCTCTTTTCTCATTCTGTGCTTTAGTTTCTCCAGAAACAGGAAAGAGCACCACAGGGAATAAGGGAGAGATGGGCAATGATAGGAAGAAAATCCTTGGTGTCTAAAACCAAGAGAGAGGAACTGAGATTGTTAAAGAGAAGCAAGCAGAAGCAATATACTTCTAATAATGACACACACACACTACCAATGTGATAACCCAATAATTTATAACCCAATAATTAATGAGTAACCCAATAATTTTCAATCAGTGTGCCATAAGAATTTTTAAACATGCAATACCTGACTATTTAGTCAGGAGCACTGACCTCTTTTTCCTTAGTTTGTCAAATAAAAACATGACAATAATCAACACAATAGCCATCTGGTGTGAATGCCCTGTCTTGAACCATAAATACATAGGTCACATAATAGAATTGCATCTTATTGGTCATATCACATAATAAGGTTGCATCTAATTGGTTAATTCTACATATCAGAAATTCTTTATATAGAAATTCTTTATATTCCTATAGGCACCTAATTTTTTTTCCCCCTGAGAGGAAGGGAGAGGGAGAGAGAGATAGAAACATCAATGATGAAAGAGAACCATTGATCGGCTGCTTCCTGCATGGCCCCTACTGGGGATTGAGCCTGCAACCCAGGCATGTACCCTTGACTGGAATCAAATCTGGGACCTTCTGTCCTCAGGCCGACAATTTATCAACTGAGCCAGACCAGCTAGGGCAGCACCTGATTTTTTAAAAAGTCAATTTGGAGCAAAAAGAGTAGATACTTACAATTTTTTTTGTAAATTAATAAAAATTATACTAATTTTTCTGTCAGGTTGGCAAAAAATATGTTTTTTGGTGTGCTGTAGAATTTTATTAATTAGTTTATGTGTGCCAGGAGATAAAAAAGGTTGAAAAATCACTGGGGTAACCCAAAGACACAAACATTTTTAGAACAGAAATATGTCTGATTTTATGACACTAATATAAGTAAGTTAGGTAGACAGACTTACGAACTGGTTAAATACGCAGGTTTTAGAATTTGACCTGGATATAAGTGCTGTCTCTACCTTCAGAGCCATGTGACAGGAAAAGTCTTTAAACCTATCTGAACTTCGGCATCACCATCTGCCAAATGAGGAAAATTTATACCCAAGTTAAAGAAGATAATATAATACCTTTGTGCTAAAAAAAAGGGGGGGGGCAAGGAGGAAGGAGGAAGAAGGAAGAAAAAGGAGGGGGAGGAGGAAAGGCTGGGAGAAAGAAAGGAGGAAAAAGGTGGATGTTATTATATTTAACTAGTGGAAAAGTGGGATTGTGTATAACAAAGCCACTGCCTACATGCAACTTCTAAGAAAAAAATAATAGAATGAGTAGTACATAAAAGTACTCTGGAACTTTTCAGTCTACCAAGTGTTAAAATATGTAGAAAATTTTACTGCCCAACCTATGTTCGCATATATAATTTTCACTATAAAGACAAGATGAAGCTAAATTATATCTTGGAAGAAAACAAAAAGTAGGTCAAACAAATATGTGCTTTCATGTTAATTGTAATTGAAACTAGTAGATAAATATATAAAAGTGAAATGTTTTGGAATTATTTTTAGGAAGCCATTCATTAAAAAAAAATTAAACAATAAGTGAAAGCTATAGCAAATAAATTTGGGCTTAAGTGAAGGCACTACATTCAACTAATCAAAGCTGCCCAATAAAGGAGCAGATTGCCTTGTATGACAGTGAACTGCTTGGGAGTATATGTTCAGCACGTCATGACTAGTAGTCTATCTACTTGATGAGATACTCTACTAAATACATTCAATTCCAGAACTCTAGAAGAAGTAAATTGTATGATAACACTTAAAAGTCCCTTCCAATTCTAAAATTCTATAATATTTGAACACTATAATTCACAGTTAACTCTCTGGTATCAATGTTAGGGTAGAGTTCACCTTTAACTTACCCTATTTAATAAAGAGGGAATATGCTAATTGACCATCACGCCCTCACAAAGATGGCGGCACCCACAGCCAATAAGGAGGGAATATTCTAATTGATTGCCACGGCCTCAAAGATGGTGGTGTCCATAGGCACAAGATAGCAGAGCCCAGTCCCTCTGCCCCACGGGGGTGGCAAGTGGGCAGCAAGGCCAGGCCTGCCCCCAGGCGGGTCCAGCGATGCCAGGTGCCTGCCTCCGGAGTCCTCCAAGTCTTCTTAGCCCCTGAGCCACCCAGGGCCAGCCCAAAGCACAGGCAAGCCTCTGATGGCAGCTTCCCAGTCGCCCAGGACCACCCGAGGCTCAGGTAACGAAGGCTGGCCGAGGCTTGCATTGCTGACAGTGGCAACAGCAGAGATGTGATGGGGGGCGTTGCCCTTTCCTGATCGCCGGGTTGCCTCTTGTCCCTGAGGATTCCTGGACTGTGAGAGAGGGCAGGCTGGGCTGAGGACCTCCCTCCAATGCATGAACTGTCATGGACCAGACTTCTAGTCTATATATATAAAAGCCTAAGCAAATAGCCGACCCACCAAATGATCAGTATGACATACACTGATCACCAGGGAGCAGACACTCAGCGCAGAGTGGAAACCACAGGCATGAAACCATGAAATGGACTGATGAATCTCAGAGGGAAGTGGGGAGGGCAGGAAAAGATTAACCAAAGATGTTATATGCATACTAGAGGTCCGGTGCATGGATTCATGCACTGGTGGGGTCTCTTGGCCTGGCCTGCGGGGATCAGGCCGAAACCAGCTCTCTGACATCTGCCAAGGGGTCCCAGATTGCGAGAGGGCACAGGCCAGGCCAAGGGACCCCACTGGTGAATGAATCTGTGCACTGGGCCTCTAGTCCCTAATGAAAAAAGAGTATCAAAATCAGTTAAGAGATGGACTTGTCACTCAATTCAAACATGTGAGAAACTGAGTTAATGGGTCTCATGACCCTCAAAACCAATTTTCTTCTCTCCTCCTGACTGCATTTTTTCCTCCTTGGTTGCCTTGACTATAATCTATTAATTCTAATTCCATAAATATTTACTGAACTCTTCTAGAAATCAATCCAAAAGAAACAAACTAAAACTCAAAAGATTTATATATCAAGACTGTTTATTCCAATATTATTTTAGGATCAAAAACATCCTCCAAGGGGAAAATGATTATATAACTATGCAACTATAACACATTTCTACAGAGAAATGTTATGCAGCTTTTAACATTATTTTCAAATAATATTCAATGAAAATAAGAAATGCAACACTATAATTTTAAATGAAATGTGATATTAAAGATAAATTCAGCATGATTGTAATTGTAAGGTACATGTATTCATATATGTGCTTAACCTAGAAGAAAATACATAGCAAAATGTTAACAATGTCTATGTCTAGGTGATGGGAATTTTAATATCTTTTTTTTAAAACTCTGCTTTTCAAATTATCTAAAATAATCACTATCATTACTCTGTGGTCATAAAAAAGAAACATTATTTTTAAAAACATATATGAGCAAGAAAAGCTATGTTATAGACATCTTCAAAGTTAAAACAATTTATTTAAAAGGAGGAAGCCTGGTATAAAAAAATAAGTTTGCATATGACCCTACATTTGAGATAGTTGCTAAGCATGGGTGCTGTCCTTAAATTAATCAGTAAACAAGGAACAGCTGGGACAATATCCAGTTTTATTGAGGATGTAGAATAACAAGAACAGCTAGGAAGGATATATATCAGCATGAGCACTTTGAAGAGTAATTTGACTGTATCTAGTAAAACTGAAAATATGTGTGCCTTATTATACAGCCACTTATTCCTAGTTACATACCCTAAAGAAAAACTCTCATACATATGCACAAAAAGACATATATAAGGATGTCCACTGCCAGCTGCTTAATAGTGAAAAAGTTGAAACAACTCAAACATTAATAGAACACTGATTAAATAACTGTCTAGTATTCATTCAATGGAATACTGTAGTTTCCATTTAGAAACTATATATATAAAAGCCTAAGTGACCATTTAGCTGATCAACAGTTGGACTTGTCAACCAGTCACTATGATGTGCACTGACCACCAGAGGCAGACGCTCAATGCAGGAGCTGCCCCCTGGTGGTCAGTACACTCCCAAAGTGGGAGCACCGCTCAGCTGACCTACGAGCGCCAGACACTGGGCTCACAGCTGGCCACCACAGCCTGGAGACCACAGCGGAGCTGCAAGTGAAAATTGATAAACTTCAAAAATGAAAGCCAAAAAAGAAAGTTATAGAAATATATAAAAGATAGATACAGTAGAATACAATTTATATAAAATCAAACACATAAAGAATGTTAGATATTGTTTAGAGATACAAAAATATGTGGCAAAAGGTAAAGCCATGAAAAAAAATTCATAGTCATGATGAACACCAATCAGATCAATGATTCCCTGCAGAGAGGAAGGGAGAAGAAATATTAGGGAAGGTTGGCTACAAAAGCGTGGCAAGGGGGTGTTAAGTGTATTTAAACTGTTTTTCTTTTGGATAAACAATAAATAAAGAGATCTGAAGTAAATATGGCTAACTATTAAAATCTGACAGAATTGATAAATGAAGATTCAGGTGTTTGTTATTTTTGCTTATATGCTGAAAATGAAAAAATAAATGTTACATAGCAGTTGGCAATCTCTATTGAGGGCAAGGCTCTATCACAGCAGTAATTCTTAAATTCTTTTGGGTCTGAGACCTCTTTGCAAACCTGATGGAAACTATGGTTTCACTTTCCACAGACTTTATTACACTACCGCCACCCCACCCTCAGCCACCTTAAGAGACATTCAGGAAAACTAAATTCTCTCCTTAGCTAGTGGTTTATCAAGGTAATTTCTACTGATGCTAAGATTTAGCAAAACTAGACAATTAGTGAGGGAGTGATGCACTGGCTGCTCAAAAAGATAGCCTGTGACAAAAAATAAGACTTTCACTGAAGAAAGACTGCCAGACTGACAACTAGTGAGAAGGTTAAAACAAAAAGCCACTGGTACACATGCAAATGAATGTCTTTAAAACTAAAAAGTTTTGGGAAACATTAAACGAAATGTCCTTATACTTAATTAAGACTTAGTATAAAACCAAGGTGTCGGTTAAACTGTGACTGATCATGAAAATGAGTGAGATTTTTGTTCCTATTTCTTAAAACTTTCCTCTACTTGTACCTCTTATATAATAACACTGAATTTGGCTAATTTGATGCTAATATTTGGGTAATACTTATGCTTCATTTTTCCAATAAAACTGTATTATTTTTCAGAAACTCCAGGTGAACAGAAAAATATACTTTTGATGAGTGTGTGACTCAGTTAATAAAGTCTGAGGAAAATGGCTATTGAGATCAAGAAGCCAGAATGAAAGCAAAGCAGACTCTATTTAAAAACCAACCAACCAACCAAAAAAACCTGACTCTACACCTTAAATTGTTAAGTATCTAGAAGAACACAGGGTCTTTTGAAGGTGATGCCTAAAAAATCAGACATACAAAAGGACAGTAAATAACTATAATTCAACATTCCATGTGAAGGTCTTCAACTGATTTAATGATCTCAGACAAGGTTCCTTCTGGAAGTTCACTAAATTGTCCCCGAAATACTAACATTGTAAGCTTAACAATGCCATGTAAAATTTCCAGCTTCTTTGCCATAGCCTTTCATTCCCTCTGAGGTTGCCATTTATATACCTGCCATTTATATACCAATCCAAATCTTTTCTTCACACATGCCTCTTCCCCCTATCCCTGTCCTGTGAGTCCCTTTACCTTATCATCTACCCCTGTCTCTACTCCTGGGCTATATTTGTGCCGCCTCTCAGTAAAAAAGGAACCACCCACAGAACTGGAGATCCAGTAAAGGCTAGTTAAAAAGCTACTCCACCTTACCTCTTCTTTTCTGGCAAGGTCCTTCCCTGCCACCCATCTTTCCCAACTGCTTTTCCCCCAACAATATATATTTTTTATGAAATCTACTAGAGGCCTGGTTTATGGATTTATGCACTGGTGAGGTCCCCTCGCATGGCCTGCAGGGATCAGGCCGAAACCGGCAGTCCAATGCTGCCTGCACTCCTGCTCATCCTGGCCCCACTGCGCCCAACACTGCCACTGGCAGGCTTGCTGCAGCTCCGCTGTGGTCTCCAGGCTGCGGTGGCCGGCTGTGAGCCCTGTGTCTGGTGCCCGAAGGTCAGCTGAGCGGTGCTCCCACTGTGGGAGCGCACTGACCACCAGGGTGCAGCTCCTGTATTGAGTGTCTGCTCCCTGGTGGACAGTGCACATCATAGTGACCAGTTGACCAGTCCAACGGTTGATCAGCTGAATGGTTGTTTAGGCTTATATATAGAGATTCTAAATGAAAGCTATAAATGCACAACTTCTAAGACTTCCCAAACCCTTTGTGCAAAACAAACAGTAAAGAAACAGCGCTGCTTCATAATATTGTAAAGCACATTGTTCTGCCTCTTTTTTGAGGGGATTTAGGAGAATGGGGGCCTCTCTGGCTGTCAGAAACTGGGACACTAGTGATATGCAGTGGAAAGGGATGCTAACCACCCCCCAACATGGCAGTCCCCCATGCAATGACAACGACCTCTCCAAAATGCCCCTATACACTCCCGCACTGTTATGTAACATGGGACCACAGACATTTACTGAGCCAGATAACTCCAGCTAATTTCAATAAATAATTGGCTAACCTTGACATTTCCTAGCTTTCACGAAAACGCAAAATTGGCTATTAGGTTGCCCAAATTCCCAATGGAAGAGGCAAGTGGTGACATCCCCCCCTCCCCACATACACAACCCGTGCAGTATTACCTTCTGGTGTTTGAAAATCCTAAATTAAAACGACTGAGTATGGTATCACTGTGTTTCAGAGATTTCACTCATACTTGATGCAGCACGCAATTGAGCCAAAACAGCTACAGGGGCCATTCTTCCCTGAAAAGGCGGTTACATAACCCTCCACAGGGATCAGTGCACAGGGCCTGGGAGGGAGTGTGGGAGGAGACTGGTAAACATCTCTCCCCTTCATCAGTTCATGTTCCAACTCAGATTCCTCCTGACAAAACAAACATGGCTTTTATAGCACAGTAATTAATTCTTTTGCAGCAAACAACTCATCCTCACATTTCTTCTCCTGCTCCTTTTCCCCCCATAATTCCTTATCCTTTGCCCGCAATCCCTCCTCCCCACCATGTTGCACTGTTTGTATGGGGGGAAAAACTGAGCTGCTGCTTGCCAAGTGTGACATCAACTCATTCTTATTTAGTGATGTCCAGCAAGAACTTGCTCTCCCAAAACGTTTGCTAGTTTTGAAGCAACAGATTACGAACTGCATTTTGTTTTCCCTGTCTCTTGTCTTTGATGCGTTAATGTATCTTCTGAAACAAATGATGTAACACCTCATTTCTATGACCTAAGGCATTACAAATGTATGTATAAAAGATCTTTTCAAACAGCGTCAGGAAGACAAAGTACTGCCTCTTTTACTAAAGGAAAAAGACAGCACGGTAACAGTTAATTTGACATTTAAAGCTTCCTGAGAGAGATACCTCTCAGTAACAAGAAAAACCTATCAATATTACAGAAAGTGCAAGCCTAAAATTCTATTCTAGGTAAAGAACTTTTGTTACCGGATTGGGGGTGGGGGAGATGTAGAAAGAAAGGAGAAATATGAGTAACCTTTAAAATAGTAAGACAGACACATCACACTATTTCATGTTTAACATCAATTTGGCAAAGCATTACTTTATGAATAATTTTGGCAAGCCAATTACTTTATTATACACATAAAATAAGCTAAAATTCAGAATTATTTTGGTTAGCTTCTTGGAAAAATTGGTGCTAGTGTTCTTAGATGTGTCCAAGTATGATGGAACTAATGAACTATGTCAGGTACTAATCCTTTCTCCTGAAGTCTTCTATAAAACACTTTCTATGTCTCTGTTAATTAAAAGGCACAAATGGAAACAATATTATTCCTTAGTTTTACTTCCTCCAGGGGTATTATCAGCAAACCACACTTAAATATCCGAAAGCTATAAAATTAAAATGGTGTGAAAAAGAAAGCATGGGCTCTGGCTGAGCAGTTCAGTTGGCTGGAGTGCCATCCTGATAAACCAAGGTTGCAGGTTTGATCCCGTCAGGGCACATACAAGAATCAACCAATGAATGCATAAGGAAGTGGGGCAGCAAATTGATATTTCTCTCTCTCATTTCTTCGTTCTCTAAAATCAATTTCTAAAAAAGAACTGATGGTATATAAAACTATAAAATATCACATATAGTGACTTTTAAATTTATTTTATATTTAAATAGCTAGTAATTACTAGAATTTTCAAGTCACAGAGTATAAAATCTCACTGAAAAGGTTGTTACCTATGTCCCAGATCCCACCCCATTTCCAGAGGTAAAACTTATATTAATTGGGTATCTTTTCAGAAGTTTCTAAAATGCATATTCAATTAAGACATATATTCTTAGTTTTATTTCTTTGTTATATCTAAAGATAACTTACTGCTTTTTAAACTTATATATTTTGGAAAATTATCCATATCAGTACACTTCCCCTTGTGTTTTTATATCTGCATAGTAATATCCCATTATATGGCTGTATCTTCATTTAAAAATATTATTTCCAACCTTTCATTATTCCAAACAATATTCCAACAAATAAATTTGGTTATATGTAATTGTGTGTGTCTATGTGTGTATATATACCTATATACATATACATACATACATGTATTTATATGTGTGTGTATGTATACACACATATATAAAAATAAATAAATACAGGGGTGAGCAAAAGTAAGTTTACAGTTATAATACAAATAAATAATCTATAATAATAAAGCATAATATGCTAATTAGACCAGATGTCATTCCAGACATCCTTCCTTCTGGACAAAGCCATGGCAGGCTGGGGCCACAGCAGGGGTGGGCAGGGGCCAGGGCCCAAGATCTCTTGCACAAATTTCGTGCAACGGGCCTCTAGTACAGTAATCCTATCTAATAAAAGAGTAATATGCAAATTAACCATCATTCTGCTTTACCCACAAGCCACACCCACCAGCCAATCAGGAGTGAATATGCAAATTAGCTCCATCCAAGATGGCTGCAGCCACGGAGCAAGCAGGAGAGAGGCTTGGGTTTCCCCAGCGATGGAGGAAGCCAAGCTTTCCACACACTCTAGCGGTCCCAGGCTTCCATTCAAGGCTACAAAATTTCGATTATAGAAGATAAATAAATCCCAACAAAAATGACAGCAGTCACAGAACTGGAGAGAGCAAGAGGCTAGGGTTGCCCCCAGTGATAGAGGAAGCAAAACTTCTACAGTCCTGGCCTGTCTTGCCCTCTGCTTAAAGCTACAAAGTTTCAATTATAGAAGATGAATAAATACCAAAGAAATGGCTGCTGCCACAGAGCGAGCAGGAGGCTTGGCTCCACTCCAGCCTACAAAGTTTCAATGGTAGAAGATAAATAAACCCCAGATACCAGGGCCTCCACTTAGGTTGCTGGGGGGCATGGCCAGCCTACAAACCACCATAGGCCCCTTATCCAGGCTGCCCCACACCCCAACCTAATCTGGGACACCCTTCAGGGCAAACCAGCTGGCCCCCACCTGTGCACCAGGTCTCTATCCTATCTAATCAAAGAATAATATGCAAATTGGCCATCATTCCAACACACAAGATGGCTGCCCCCCATGTGGTCAAAGATCCTGCCCCCATGTGAACACAAGATGGCCACCACAAGATGGCCAGCAGGGGAGGGCAGTTGGCAGGGACCAGGCCTGCAAGGGAGGGCAATTGGGGGAGACCAGGCCTATAGGGGAGGGCATTTAGGGGTGACCAGGCCTGCAGGGGAGGGCAGTTAGGGGCAAACAGGCTGGCAAGGGAGCAATTAGGCATCAATCAGGCTGGCAGGGGAGTGGTTAGGGGGTGATCAGGCTGGCAAGCAGAATCGGTTAGGGGCAATCAGGAAGGCAGGCATGCAAGCAGTTGGGAGCCAGCAGACATGGACAGTGAGAGGGATGTCCAATTGCCTGGTGGGAATGGGCCTAAACGGGCAGTTGAACCTCCCTCTAGGGGTCCCAGATTGAAGAGAGTGCAGGCTTGGCTGAGGGACAACCCCCATGCATGAATTCCGTGCACCGGGCCTCTAGTAATAAATAACAATACACAAGTAAACTATGTTTCACATACTCTCAACGAAAACCTATTTTTTCCCGTCCCTGAACACAGTTAGTCTCCAGTGTGGGTTGGTCTAGGGCATGAATGCCAGTTTTGTCACATTGCAGTATTGGTGACTAGAATGGCACCGAGAAAGCTAATATACACAGAAAATGTATGACGAACAACATTTCACTAGTCATTATCCAGTGTGGAGATATGCTGCAGTTACCAGGGCTTCCCTGGGAGGGGGGGAGGGGGGAGGGTCAGTGTAGATACAAAGCACCTCAACATACTTTCAGACGTGTCACTCAGAGCTCAGAAGTTTTTAGGGAGAGCTAATTCTGTTAGGAGGGGGGGGGGTTCCAAAATTCAGAGATACAAGATTTAAAATAAACTAGGAAAGGAAAACAGAAAACATATACCTTCCTCGGAACTGCAACTATTGAACAAAACAAGTACAAAAAGTCTATAGAGAACAATAAGAAAATGATAGGTTTGTGTTTTGTGTGTGTGTGTGTGTGTGTGTGTGTGTGTGTGTCTGAAATCATCCTGTAAAGGACAAAAGAAAAGGCCTTCAAAGTTGTAATTATAGAAAATTGCTCAGGTGACTCCATCCCACCCACATGCTTTTGATTTTCAAAAAATATGATGAGTGCTTTTTAAGTTAGTGTTCCGGAAAGACTGCAGCTGTTCAGCACAGATTTTACATGCTCAGTTAAGAACACTATTTTATCAACATAAAGGTTAATGGCTTCTAAAGTGAGGGTAGCAGTTTCCAACATGAGTACCGTAAATTCATATTAGCATTCACTCTGTTTAAAGATACAGACCCAGGAAGATGAACTGGCCCTTGGAATGAACAGTGAAATAATAATTCAAAGATTCGTAATTCTCTTCAACTCCCACCCGAGATTTTTAGCTGGCCCTTTATAAAACATCACATCTGAGTTTAAGCACATTAGCATGGAGGTATTTGCCATGACTGTAATACTGCACTCAAGACAGGAAAACAGAGCAAACTGAAAGATACCTGCCCCTCCCATTCTCTATCACACTCCCCACCCACCCCATCCCCAGCACCAACTTCTTATCGACCAGAGGGGCACTATAATTGTGCTAACCCAGGGAATGTTCAGTGTGCAGCATCGAAATAACTCCTACTAGCTGTGGATCTACAGGGCCATTAAAAAAAAAATTAATCTCTCCTTTCCAATTCTGCTATTCAAGCAAGCAATCCTACAGCTGTTTCCATTTCCTTTAGGCCTATACCCAATCTTTCAACTCCTGTCATCTCTTCCTTGAAAATGTCTCTCAAACTTGCTCTTCCTTCCACCATCATCAACCCTGTTCAGGCTTTCATCAGCTCATCACTAGAAAACTACAACAGTCTCCTACTGTCCTACCAATCAGCCAAAACCCACAGCTATCAACGTGTCAATATCCGACTCCCTACTGCACCATAAAACTGCCATCGCTTCTTATGGCAGCACCTCTGAACTCCTTTCCCTGGCTTTCAAGAGCATCCATGATCTGGCCACAGTTTAGCTTTCTGATCTTAACTTGCTACTCCGCCCCAAGGTGCACCCGTCTCTTGGTTAAGCAGTTATCTCACTGTCTCCACCCATTAGAAATTCCTTCCTCTACCTCTTCCAACCCCAGCCAACACATCCCACCAAAATCCTGCCTATTCTTTTAGACTCTGCACAACTAATATTCCTCGACATGGTTGTTTTGTACCACTATGGCCCACTTCTTCCAGGCCAATGAAAAGAACTGGGTCTTTGGAATACGACAGACCTGAGCTTCAATCTCTGTGAAGGTTGAACATGTCTAATCTCTCTTTCTCATAGCCCTGCATCCTTAGATAATGAGGATGACATTAATACCTCCTTCGTAGGATTGTTTTGGAGATTAAAAAGGATTCTGCATGGAGAGCAACTGGCGTAGCACTTGGTATATGGTAAACAGGCACTCAACTAATGGTAGGTATTATAACATCATGTGATATTACATGAGCACTATGCTTCTAAAATCCTAGGCTTTAAATCCAGTATGATTTTTTTTTCCTACTAGGTTGTAAAACTCAAGAGCAAAAAATAGTGTCACATCCAGCTGCATTTCACGTGTTTAATAACTTCAACTCACTGGACAGCCAAGAAACAGGGAAAAACAAATAAAATGGCCTAAGGTCACCAAATAGTTTATTATAAATTCCGTCTGTTAATGCCGATGTATTTTAGTAACAGGAAGTCCTTCAGACTGCCCCTATTGATTTTTACTTTGGTTTCCAAGCCAACAGTAACAAATTATAAGTTGACTACAACTTGCTATCAGCAGGGAGACAAGAGAATAACTATAAAAAGTAAACATACAAACATAAAAAGTAAAATTGGAAATGAAATCAAGTCCAGCAACCAAAAGTTCTGTGCTAATCAGAGTACTGGCAAGCATAATTTCAGAGATAAAGTAGCCCTAATGTTACATAATATAGAGAGAAACATACAAAGTTATAATGATGATGGTCTAAGTCCAATGATCATAACTGTTAAAATTAGAAGGAATTTCTGCACAATTATAGCAATTATTTGTTGAGTTCCCAATATGTATCAAATACATACTACACATAAATCATGCTGTTCACATAAAATAAGTCTCTCATTAACTCCTTGAGGTAGGTATCAGTATCCTTATTTTACAGATGAGGAAAATGGGGTTCAGAAAGGTTAAGCAATTAGCCCAAGATCATATGCCAATGCGTGACATGTGCATTCCCCGAACTAACTCCAAAGTCTGTGTTTTTTTCCCCATATGCTATCCTGTCCCTCCACATGCTTATGAATTCCAAGAATGGATTCTAAGTATGAAAGAGGATCCTTCCAGTTCTGCTTAAACATATCCAAAGGAGAGTTCATTACCTTGCAAGACAGCATAGTGGTTGTGAGCATAGGCTGCGAGACCAGTCAGATCTAGGTAAGAATAGCTGTTTAGCTACTTCCTAGCTGTACACATTGAACAAATCACTATCTCTGAACAAGTTTCCTTACCTATAAAATGGGACTAAAAGGTACCCATACGACAAGGTTGCTGTGAGGACTAAATGTAAGATGCTGCATGAAAAGTGCTTGGCTCATTGCCTGACAAACTATAATTGATCAATAAATATTATCATTAAAATGCTTATTATAGAAGGTTACTTATACCAAACTAAACTTTACCTCCCAATAACTCTGTCCACTGGCCTCAGTTCTGATCACCGTGACTTCACAAAAGTGGATCTAACACTAATCCTGTCAAACAAATAAAGATGCTAAAAACAAAATATTAAAACAGAGATGTGTTCCCCTAAACCATCTCTTCTCCAACTTCAAAATTCTTATCTGCTTCAAGACTCCTTTACCTAACAAGGTTTCTAGACATTGACCTTCTGATCAGGCAATTCAGCATATGCTCCTTTATAAGTGTCTCCTTAAGCATGACACCCAGAACACTCTCAGGTATAGAGTGACCAGTGCCAAGAACTGTGCCTGAGACCCCTGCTCTTCCACTTTCTGATCTTGTTACCAATAAAAACCCCCATTGAATTGCTGTTGGGCCAATTTTCTCATATCTTGTCCATATGCAACTGATGGTTATTTTTTTATTGATTTGAGAGAGAGAGAAGAAGGCAGATGGAGAAAGATCAATATGAGAGAGATACAGTATATTGATTGGTTGCCTCTCAGACGAGAGGTATGTGCTGACAGGAATTGAATTCACGATCTTCTGGTACACAGGAGGATACTCCAACCAACTGAGCCACACTGGCCAGGGTGCAACCTGATTGTTTTTATGTAGGACTTGACAGGTACTGCTTTTAAATGTCACTGTGGTTTCAGCCCATTTAAAATCTACTGAGATCATTTTGAACTCTGCATCTGTCATCTGTCATGTCAGAATTTCTTCTAACATTTCATCATCTGCAAATTTGATTAACATGCCTCCACTACTTTACTTAAGGTTAATAAAAAAATCTTTCATGAGTATCAAGTATGTCCAGAGTCCTTTGGTAGGAACTGAGTCAACTGACATAATGTTGAATAAGATAGAGGTCAAGGTCAGAACCCTGTAGCATCTTACTTCTGATCTTATGGGCTTATATTGAAAACATTTAGTTTTGTAAAAGACTAGGCTGATGGAGACACAAGACAGTCTGCAAGTATTTTAAAATGGAGCAGGCCTTCTACAAAGAGTTGGAACCAATGGATAGAATATTATAGTATACACATTCTGGAATCATCTCCCCTCTTTCAAGTGCCTCCCTTCTCACTCATCATTCCCCTTTTTTAATGGGGATACTTTTTTCTGTGTCTAAGCTTCTGGCAACTCTTTTGTTCTCCACAATTCATTAAAGATAGCAGTTCAGTAACTACAAGTTCTTCCAGTTCCAGAGGCTGGAGAGGTGAGGATGGGGTGGAAGGATAGACTGGGAGTGAGGAGACAAGCACCAGAAAACAATGTATTTTGATCAGCTAATTGCACTTCAGATATAGTCTATCTGGGATTTTAACTACTCCTTTGTTCTATCATCTCCAGTTAATTATCTTTCCTTTTGACAGAAAATATGGAAGCAAAAGAGGTGTCAAATAGTTCTGCTCTGCTATACATCAGCATGGCCTCAGTTGGCACAAGAGGCTAATTACATCTACTTACTGCTATCTTTGCTTTTTGTATTTCTAGGTATTCTTTATGTCACTCATCTCAGAAGACTCTGTTTACCCTAGTTTTTATATATCCTGACCCTATTCACGTCATCACTCTTATACCTTTGGTTACGCTACATTTGCTTCTTTCTGCACTGAGGACACACACTTTGAAAAATAGAGCATTTTGGAATGTTCCTCTGCCCAGCCACAGTAATCACTTCAAATATCTTACCTTTTTCTTTCTCATCATAATCATTTGTATAAAAGTGTATCATATCAATATAGAGAAAGTAAGAAAGATGATGAAGGAGATAGCTTAAGGCAAACTTACATTTTAGTGGGTGAACTATTAAAAGGCAAGCTCCATGAGAGCAGAGATTTTATATTTTGTTAGAGGCTCACCTACTAGAACAGTGCCTAGAGCTCACAGTAGCCACTCAAATATTTGTTAAACAAATGAACAATCAAAGCCTTAAAGGAGGTAAGGTTTTAGCAGGTCACAAGAGAGAAGACACCTTATAGATGGAAGGCAGTGAGCAAAGGCATGGAGGTGGTAAAGCAAGGGAAGCATCTAATTTGGCCTGGAGCTCAAGACCCACACAAGCAGTGAGATGAGAATATAAAGACTTCCTGAGATCTTTATGTCAAGCTGAGGACCTCAGACCTGCATGTGTCAGGCAGAAGGGAGCGACCAAACATTCTGAGCAGGAGTCACATAAGGTGAGCTCCGGTTAAGAAAGATTCTGGTGCTCTGGCCAGTTTGGCTTGGTGGACAAAGCGTCGGCCTGTGGACTGAAGGGTCAAGGGCACATGCTCAGGTTGTGGGCTCAATCCCCAGTAGGGGGTGTGCAGGAGGTAGCCAATCAATGATTATCTCTCATCAGTGATGTTTCCATCTCTCTCTCCCTCTTCCTTCCTCTCTGAAATCAATAAAAATACATATTTTTTAAAAAGATAATAATCATACTTATCATTGTTTATTAAAAATGTATTTAATGGGGGAAAAAACTCTAGCTAGGGATAGTTACTACCTTTTGACATACTTTCTATTTGAACTCAGAACGTTTGCCTTATCCTGTCTCCATGTTGGAAAGAGTAAGAGCCAGCGAGTGTTAACCATATCAAAAGTAGGGATAATACAGCCAAAATAAAGAGGCCCCAGAACCACAGCTTCTTGCCAGAAGTTTTGCAAATCGGAGGAGAATGGCTTAGTTGTCTAATCAAAAGGAGTTATGCTCTCATATCTGGGAACATTTTTTTTCATTTCCATCTAGCACTTTTAATGTGTGGGGCTGCCTTGATATTGTTTCAATCTTTTTTAGTATATTGGCAGGAAATGGAAAGAACAACAGAAAGATAAAGCCCATCTGGCCACAGTGTTAATGTCAGCCTTTTTCTGGTCCTTGGACCAGATTTCCAAATGACTTACCTTTTCTTATATGTGCTTCTCATGAGTCTGGTTTCCTTTCCATAATTATTCATGTATTGTCCTATTTTTCTTATTGCATTACTATGGAACATTCCCTGATACAATGGTTTTAATAATGTGCTTATCTACCACTGCTCAATGACCAAATCCAAAGAAAACAGTGAATGTCATAATGAAATTTACTTCTTTATTTACAGATATATTTATTTTGCTTTTGGATATTAACTACCCCTGGCTAGCA
>PVJN01003056.1:0-107615 GCA_004026805.1 Lasiurus borealis | reverse complement strand
GAATATTATTCTTACTCAATACATATATATTGGTTTTGTTGACCATTATTTTTTATGTTGTATACTTACTAAATTTTTCCCTTGTGTTTCTCTTAATAGTGTATTATATGCTACTAATAATGCCAACTTACATATTTTTATTAATGTATTACTAATAACTGCTTTACTGGAGACGTAAAGATTTAAAACATTTTTTTTTCAGTCTGAAAGGGACAATTGACCAACAAAAATTCTAAGATTACCAAAGAAAATCCCATTTTGTAATGAACACAGTAGGCATAGTTATAGGAATAAGTGTTAATTTAAAGACTGTCAACACATAACTTTCAAGTGTTAGGACAGAATAAAGTATGTTGACTAAATTTAAAAATTTGTTTATTTTTGTTATACATTTTTATTGTTGCCGTAATTGTATGTGATTAGATTTCAGTGAATTCTAATGCTAATCCTTGACTGTCTTCAATGAAAATAAATTTTAAAATGCCAATGTTAAATTTGCTATGAAGTTTGAACCAGATATCTGAAAAGTAATTGCTAATTAACCTAAATATGAATTATATTGACTATATTTTTAGTTTAATAGAACTAATTAATATGTTTATAATTTTTGGATTATTTATATACAATGTTAACAAAATTTACCATCTCATATTAATTAATGTATTTAGAAGTTTCAGATGGTGTAGTTTTAAATTAAAAAAATACTTTGTTGCCCTAGGCGGTTTGGCTCAGTGGATAGACTGTCAGCCTGCAGACAAAAAGGTCCCAGGTTTGATTCTGGTCAAGGGCACATATTTTGGTATTAGGCACCTACCAGGCCCAAGACTGGTCTCTCACATGCAGTATTTCTCTCTGTCTTTCCCTCTCTCTTCCACTCTCCCTAATATCAATGGGAAAATATCATTGGGTGAGAATTAACAACAACAACTTTCTAAAATGAAAATTATTTCCAAATAATGTAATACTCTTAAACTTGTCTACATTTTTGCCTTAAATGTTAAAAATAAACATTTGAATATATATATATTTAAGTAGCACTTCAAGAATTTGCATGCAAGTGACTTTGTATGCAACATTTATATACAACAAGGAATGCTTGTTCTACAACAGGGATAGTATTCACAAATGTTGTGAAATGGAGACCAGGATTAGGAAATTTAAACAATCCAGATTGTATGTGTTACTTTGGAATGTCAGTAGTTTTGAATGTTCATACTGGTAGGGTGAATAAAGAAATAAAGAACTGCATCTACGTTTCAGAATCTATCTTAGAAACTAAAGAATGGGTTTGCCAAAAATAATAGACTCGCTATAGTAGGAATAAAAATAACTTTGTAGACTATAATTTCAAAAGAAGAAAATTCTACCAGGTGAATCAGTTAAAGGCAGTCATCTACTTCTGTGTATACTCTTTTGAGTAAATTCCACTAAAATTATTGTCTTCTGTGATAGTCCTATTCCAAGCTTACTGGTTTTTGAAGTTCACCCACTTTAAAGCAGTAAACTCCATTTTTAACCTCTGGAATAAGTTCCGTTTTATTTCTTTATGGTATTAGAAAGAAAACAAATAATAAAATACTCTTAAGTAACATAATAATTATATTCTACTATAACTTAAAGAAGAATAAGGAACCTATTACCTTTTTAAAATATGGGCGATCCTGAGTTATAAAGGTCCTAACTCTGTCCTATTCCTAACTTTATTTCTGTAAAATTAAATATTAATAAAATAAAATGAATCTAGGAAAGAGAATGCGTCTTTATCATTGATTTTTCAGAAAATTTATACCTAATAGATTTTCTATTTATATAGAATAGGTTCTATAGGTGCTTAGAAATAAACTGATTTTCAAACTTCACATGCTCCAGGGTTAAAACAATGCAGACATTTGCATCTTTTCTTTAGCTGGTGATTGTCCATTTGATTTAATAATAGAGCCAGTCTTATTTAGATGCTAGAATACTCTATGTCACCACCCGTTGAAATTTGACCATCTTATATTTTACTTTTTTATTAAAAATATATTTTTATTGATTTTAGAGAGGAAGGGGGAGAGAGGGAGGGAAGGAAAATTAATTAAGAGAGATAATCATAGATCTTCTGCTTCCTGTATGCCCCATACTGGGGACTGAGCCCACAACCTGGGCATATACCCTGACCAGGAATCGAGCTGTGATCTCTTAAGTCATAGGTTGATGCTCAGCCATTGAACCATGCCAGCCAGGCATGACCGTCTTAATTTTAAAAGAGAAGAAAATAGTACAGCAATAGCTATGGGAAACAAAAAGAGGATCAGAGTAAAACAGGTTTAGACTGACCCTAGGACAAAAAGAAATATCCATTGAAAGACAAAAATAATTATAACTCCAAAGGTACCAATGATTTCTAACATTAAAAAAAACACACACTTCAATAGAGGGCTATTTTATGGCGGTCTTAAAATTAATTACTGAAAACTACAAGAGTACTTTTTACTTTTTGACTCTTTTATAACATAAACATGTAAAGGACTATTGGAAACCCAAAGTTTATTATAAAAGAAAAGGCTTAAACATTCTGAATACTATTGAACTTCACCATATTTTCAGGTATTTTTTATGTTTTTCAGCACTATCAAATGTGCAAATCAAATTTGCTTTTGGAAGATGTCTTTTGTATATTATACAGATTGTACAGAGTACCATATTTTTAAAAATTCATTTTGAATTTGCATTGAAATTACATTTCCAAAGTTGGTAAATAGAGAGCACTATGTCTAGTGTTTTTTACTAATAAGAGACGAAGATGTAAAATTTTAGCTGTAATTTTTTGGGTAGAATAGAAGGCAGAAAGAGCTAGATAGTGGGCCCATGTGAACATCAAAGAGAAACTAAAGGAATGAAAAGCAGAAGGAAGCAGAAATAGTAGAGATGCTGTTAAATAGTTGTTTGATCTGTTTGTTGTCATATATTTCATAATTCACTATGTGCCGGATACTGCTCTTCTTTTGGGAATAACAGTGAATAAAATATAGATTTTTAAATACTATGGCAAATATAGTATATAGACGATAGAAGTATGCATGTGAAATACGGATTGAAGAAAATGATTAGTTATGTTCCTTAGCCAGGTGACAGGTCAGAGAAGACTTCACAAAAATACTTTTGCAAACTATTTTAAGAGTTAAAAGTTTTATGTGCCCAAATCATTCCAAGGAGTGGTAAGAGATGCGGGTAGACATAGTGCAGTGGTTTTAGGGAACTATAAGGAGTTCAGTATTATTAGAAGATAATGTTCTTAGAAAGATATTGGAGGAAAAATGAGGAAAGTGATAAAATATAAATCTGAATGGTAGACCAGAAGGCTTTTGTGACCACATAAAAGGGCATGACTCTTAAGCAATGGGGAGACTTGGTCTTAATTTACAGAGGAAGTTGTGAATTATAGTAAAAAGTTATCTTAAAGTTCTGTTTTTCATTAGCTAACCTTGGGAAGGGAAATTGAACTATATATATGCAGCAGGGAAGACTATACAAATTCATTACTTTGTGTTTTCCCTCTATTCTGAAATAGATAAGTCATATGTATACTGATGTTTGCGTTTTAGATAATAATTATGTTTTTATTTAAATACATAATGACATGGAGTTATTTTTATTAGCAGTCATGATCCAGCAAGATCAATATTTTGATTTCTGATATAGGCATATATTCCCTGTGGGATAAATTAATGATCAAGAAAGATAAACATCCTATACCCTCATTCCTGACTTAATAGATTTGAGAAAATGTATTCAATAGATGGTTAATCTTTATGACTCTAAATTTGGGAGAGAGGGCTATAAAGAGAGCACTGTCTTGCTCAGTGGGTTTGTTTTGGTGGGTGTCCTGCTAATTTAGTCATATACTGAGTCTTAAATCACACTTGTCACACTAGGACCAAAAAAAAAAAAAAACAACCAAAATGAGATTCCCGGGAAAGATAAGTCATATTGAGCTATGAATATGATATTCATTATTAGTTGCATCTACCCTCAGGAAAATATATGCAGTCATGACTTTTTATACTTAGCTTTAGATCATTTATTTTGTTTGAGACAAATGGGTTTGTGACTTGATACTTTTCAATTGTCTAGCAGACATGATGCTCCCAAAAGAATAATTTAAGAAAGATGGTGGTAAGATGTGGCCATCCCTGGCCCATGTGTAACTATTCAGATACTTCTGCTCAGGATTAAGGTTTTCAGGGAGTGACACGAATGGGAAGGGTCAGTAGAGGTTTTTTATGGTATTTGAAATGAATTCAAGAATTTGGGTATGAGGTAATGAATGTCTAGTTACAAGTTAGGAGTGCCCATTATAATGATGAGGGAAATTGTAAATATACTATTTCGGTGGTAGAAATTTGGACCTTTCTTTCTTTGGTTCTTATTGGAGTTCCTCTGGACTTTTTCTTGATTCAATGAGTTGTCTGGTGCATTTCCAGTTCTTCTCACGCTAACCAGTCAGTTTCTGTCCTTTGTAACCCAGATCCCAATTGTGTACAGTTTGGTAGGGTGATTGAAATGTTTTGTCCACACATTATTTCTTTTAGCTCATAAGCTATTCCTGAGCGTGAGTGGAGAAGCAACTAGAGCAGATTTGTGATTTAGAAAAATCACTTGGACAACATATGACTATAAGGGTCAGAGCTATCGGGATGAATATAATTAAAAGACTTCTAATTGTTCAGGTGGGAGAGAGTGAGGGCCTAAACTCATAGAAGGAGAGAGGGTAAATAGGGGACTTAGGAACTCATAGCCTTTAGAAGTTATTTCAGGAGTGAGGAAGTGAAAAGTGTTCAGGAGTACTCTCCACTCTCCGGTGTTCTCCTTGGTGGCCTGTCACATACTGGCAAAGAGATCCCAGCGAGGAAATGGAGTAAAAGTGAAAAGACATAGCAGGAAAAGCTAGGCAGTGTAATAGTTCACAAGCCAAGGGATGAAAGACTTTCATGTCAAAGGAAGTGACTCAAAGTGTATAGATTGAGTCAAGAAGAATTAGTTAGAAGATAGCCGCAGGGTTGGGTGGGTTCGATGCTAGCAGTGAACTGAAGGTATAGGTGAAAGGATAGGGTGAGAAGCCACATTTCAGAGGCCTGATTGGGAGGTGGATAAGCGTGACAAAATGAATGCAGGGGAGTTTTCTAATAAACTTGGCGGAGAGGGTAAGAGGGGAGTACAGGTTATCATGCAGTTTGAGAAAGAAGGAGATCATTGCTTAGGGACAGGAAGTAGACAAGACTCAAGAAAGCTGGAAAGTAAGTGGAGCAAAGTGACACTTTGAGTATACATTATTTCTTGGAATCCTACATGGTTTTCTCATCAGTAAAACTGGACTAACAGGAACCACATTACAAAACGTCTGTGAAGATAGAGATAATGTCAGCCGAGGTTGGTGCTTAGACAGCGCTTCCTAGGTGTCTTTTTTATGCTTTCTTGCCAATGGACATTGGCTATTTCTCTAATTCCTCTTCTATACTCTGGTCACTTAGATGTCTTGTGATATGGTCTATTTTCTAGTTGTATTCCCAGCTCTTGGAGTATTGCTTCCACATATAGATTCTCAACATACCTTTGTTGAATGACAAAACAACAAGTAATTTAATGTTTAACCTGGTAGGCATGTAGTGAATATTAATTCCGCCTTCCCTAAAACATTCCAATTCTTTACAGATCCCATTTAAAACATTTAGTTTGTCTCATCAACCATTTTTTGTTTTCTTCCTATAGAAGAAAAATTTACCAAAGTCAATTATATATTCTGTAAGTATTCAAAAATATTTTCCATGAGATAAACACATAAAACTACACACACACACACACACACACACACACACATACACAGTATATGCTTTATGTAACTGAATTATAGCTTTAAACAGAATGTTTAATGCTGTTATAATGCTTTCTCTCTCCCCAAAGCAAATCAAATATTTCTGGTACACTACTATATTTGCCATTGTATAATTAGAGAATTACAAAATATATCAATATAATTCAGTAATTGCCTGTAGCTTATGACATTTAAAAACAATGCTTAAGAGTAATGTTTTCATACCTGGCTGGTGTGGTTCAGTGGTTGAGGGTCGAGCTATGAACCAGGAGTACATGGTTTCATTCCTGGTCAGGGCACATGCCCTGTTTGCAGGATTGATCCCCAGTGAGGGACATATAGGAGGCATCCAAATGATTATTTTGTCTCACCACTTATATTTCTATTTTACTCTCTCCATGCCTCTCTGAAATAAATACAAAATTTTTAAAAGTATTTTTTTGTTGTTGCAAATATGAATACCAGTGAAAACTTCAAAGGGAATAAAAGTGTGGAAAGCCAGACTGGGGAATATTTCTCTCTCTCTAGGTACTGCTGCTTTAAATTCTGGTGTTTTTAAAAATATATATATTTAATATAGTATAACTAAAACGTGAATTATATACTCACTGTATTATAACTCAGTTCCAACCATAAAACTAAAAAAATAAAGCGAATTAAAACAAACAATAAAAAACCAATAAAATTTTAAATTAACATTGTTACTGTAAAGCAATAATGTGACTTTAGATATAGTTTATGTGGTCCCACCTCTCAGAGGCACAGTCTTTGTAGTTCCCCATGTTCATGCTTCTGTCTGCCCTACTGACTCCATTCTCCCACCACTTTCACCATCATTCACATATTTCATAACGCTCACCTTTATCATCATTCAGCTTTCACTCGGTGCTGATTCATTCATGTCTTAAACTTCCCAGCTTTCTTTAGTCATTACCCATTACAGTAAATCAAGTATCACGTGGTGGCAAGGGAATGGCAATACAGATTCATTCCCAGAAATGTGGGGCAAAACCTGATTCAGAATTGTCATTATAATGTTCAGATCGATTATTCAGATTGTCCTGGGAATAAAAATGACCACAAAATCATTTTTATTGAAAAATCATAAACTGTCTTGTTTAGGCAATATTGATTTTATAACATATTGGGTAACCTGTTTAACATCCATGGAAATTATAAATTTGCACTTTAATTTTAATAAAAATGATGACATATTTACCTCTACTTTTTGTATATGTATTTATTGATTTTTACAGAGAGGAAGGGAGAGGGCCGTAGGCCGACGCTCTATCCACTGAGCCAAACCCGGTTTTGGTTGAAATGGAGACTTTTAGAGAGAGCTTCACAGAGCAGGTAATGGAGCTGATCAAATTCCATGAAGAACTATAGAAACAAGGCATTTTTGGGGGAAGGGGTGTATTTCAGTGATTGGAATCAGAGTTCTTAGAATCAAAGCATCAAAATGTTCTCTGTCTCCTGTCTCTTCTACTTTCTGTCTTCTCCCTATTTTCTCCGGCTTTTTCATTAATAAAATCACATCTTGATTGTTTTCCTGTTTACTCCAGAAGAAATATATTGGAGAAAGCCTTCAAGTGGCTGCACTTGGCTGATATGTTCATTTCAGGGAGAGTCAGCATGTCCGGAGAGAGATGGGACAGCACTGTGTTTTGTCCAAAGTAGTCATGTTTGTTTGGCAATGGTGGGTATAAGGAGCATCAGCCTCCACATCATTCTAGGTAGCGGGGCAGCGTGGGAAAGAAATGGATGCTGGGAGGAGTGCAAGTAAAGTTCTAGAAACAAATCCCTAAATGTAAACAGAATGCAAAAGGTGGGTGGAATGTGTGAGAGGGCGGGAGGCAGATGAGGATGAGAAAGGTCAGGTAGTCCTAATCTAAAGCGCCTTTGAAGCAATGCCAACACAGTCTTCTTTTTCCTCCAGAAAGAGACATGAAAGAGTTGTGTTGTTTTGTTTATATAATTTAAACAATTTTTATTATGAGGTGCCACCTTATTTTCTAAACCTCTTTAGGTTTTAAATGATTTTCTCTGAAATCATAAAAATCAGCAACTAACAGACCAGAAAGAAGAGGTGGAAAGTGGAATAAAAATCTAAATAGCAACAAAAAATATGTTCCTCTCATTAAAACGCTTAGTACATCCAAAATAGCAATGCTTTGTGATAATTATAAATGTACCTTGCCATGAATAGAAAGACAGACAACTCAGAAAGAGATGAGAGAAGACACTAGAAACCTGGATCATGAAGAGGATGTTACTCCGCTCTTCACAAGAAAATCTTGCTTTGAGTTTAAGACACAAGTTTCAATTCCGTTCCTCCTCTCTTTGAGTGAAACGTTTATTATATAGAAGACTTCAAGTGGCAATGTAGAAATCACAACTGGTATTTATGACACTGAGTTTTTTTTATTTTTAGATTAAAAAAAATGGAAGTAGAGCACACATATAAAAAAAATACAGAAACCATTTGTGTGAGAAGGATACTTTCTCTCAAACTGAATATACCTGTATAACCAACACCCAGGTCAATAAATTGAACATTAATTCTACTCCAGATGCAACTAAAGTGTTTAAGGAACACAATATCAAAATTAGATTGTGTGCTTTTGAAATTAAAAGAAATAGAAAAAGACTATAGATTTTGGCAGGAATCTAAGAAGAGGAGATGAGGATCTAAAGTAAGACAGTATCGCCAAGACCGGTTTGGCTCAGTGGATGGAGCTTGGGCTTGCGGACTGAAAGGTTCCAGGTTCGATTCCGGTCGGGGGCATGTACCTTGCTTGCAGGTACATCTCCACTGTGGGGCGTGCAGGAGGCGGCTGATCAATGTCTCTCTCTCATCGATGTTTCTGACTTTCTATCTCTCTCCCTTCCTCTCTGTAAAAATTCAATTAAAAAAATAAAGTAAGATAGTATCTTTAGCCACGAGAAGAAGAAATATTTAGTGTCTGAACTATAGATAATTTCTATGGAGGAATGTGGAGAATTGGCTAATGAGCCTTAAAGCACTTTGCCTAAGAGCTTATTACTAGATGCAGGTAGATAAATTTAAAAGATGTGTTTAGTACACAGGAGGTTTTAAAGATATCCAAATAAACAGAAAAAACTAGCATTAGCAAAACACTATCAGAAGACTCTGCAGTTCAGAACAGTCTAACAAAGGAAATTCGGCGAGGATCACATCTGATAGACATGGACTCGCCTTTAAGAAATATTCAATAATCCTTTGGACTCCCAAATGTTCTTTACTTAATCACCTTTTTAATTTTCTTCCTGCAAAAATTATGAGCACTGAGAACAACACGTCAGTCATCTGTTCTAGTTAGTTTCACAGGAAGATGGGGATGGAAACTCAGCAGATGGCACAACCTTTGCTCTGAGAGGAGTTTGGGTTAAATAGTCACTCGGTGGGTACCTGTCTTTTTGTTTTAAGCTCACCGAGAGCAGTGAGATGATTGGTCCCAGCCATTCATCCTGTCATGTTTGTCTACTAGTGAGATAGAATGGGATGGTGGCAAGAATAGGAAGCTAGAGAATAGAAGGTATTCCTTCCAGTGCTTGTAAGATCCTGACTGTCAGATCCTAATCAAATTGTTAAGTTCTCCAAAAATATCAACAAGGGAGTTAAATGTTTTACTTCCTTATAGTTACAAGTATATCACTGAACTTTTTCTAAGGTTTATCTGCCTTTGTGTGAATCCCACTATATTATATAAACCTTTTGAAGTTTCAAATTTATTTTCATCTTTGAAATAAAAAAAAATATATCTCAGGATGTTAGTAAGGATCACATTTGATTAAGGATTTAAAAATAATTTAATTCTAATATGCTACACAGATTATAGAAGTTATCACTAATTTTTATACCACATTCCCACTGACTTCCAACCTTTATTTACATTCCTCTACTAGCTGAAAGAGAGGCATTTCTTTTCCTAAGAAAGCTCAGTTGTGGAGTTAATTCTGTAGACCTTCGCACATTCATTCAGACTTGGCAAGATTCTTAGTTTGTTTTTAAACGTAAGACCAGGCAGCGTGCATCCTTTCTCAAGCAAAATCTGTCGTACTCACTGACGTGGTTATTATGTGAAACCCTGTAGTCGTCAGTGTCAGCAAGGTTTAAAGTGAACTCTAAATGTTCAAACAGCTCTCTCTAACCTGAAGAGGAAGTCTGCAGAACATTTACTGAGAAGCGTGATGGGTGCTATTATCATGTTACCTGAAATTTGCATTTTGGGTTCACAAGTGTGTGTGGGTGTGTGTTTTTTATATTCATCCTGAATTGTTTAAATTTAACATTTATTGAATTTATTGGGATGACATTGGTTTACAAAATTGGGTACTGTAGGTTTCAGGTGTACAAGTTCACAAGTCCTGATTGATGCTTACACTCCCTAGATTTGTTTTGAGAAGACTTACCAACCAAAAACTAGGCACCCAAGTGCAATTTACCACTGCTTAGCATATTTAAAGTTATCTCAGTCTGGGGATATTTTGATGACAATGTTATTTTTCCAGCTTTCCTTAAACACGTCTTGGCTCTGTAACACTTCACTACAATTGTTGTGGGTGCTTCATCTTTGGAAACCATTGCTGTGAATTCTTTTTTTCACGGCACACTGCTGATTTAATTTTCCAAAACAGATAGGAAGAAAATGGGTATTGAGTTTATTCTCGGTATCAAATATTATCTCTTTTAATCTTGTTGCAGCGTTGGAAAATGTATTACTAGTTTAGAGCTGAAAAGATTGGGGCTCAAAGGGGTATGTGTCCCACTGATAGCATGCTCCATATTGGAGGAAGTGGAATTTCATCCAGGGGACAGTGTCTTCTATTAGTTTCTCTTTTGTCCTCTTTGTCGGAGAAAGAAAGGTTTTACCTAGAACCATTCCAGACTGGGCCGGCACCAAATGGGCAGTCGGACATCCCTTGAGGGGTCCCAGGTTGGAGAGGGTACAAGTGATATATTACAAGTGATACATTACACACACACACACACACACACAGACACACGCACACATGAAATTTATGCACCTAGGGAGAGGGTGGGTGTCCCTCAGCCAAGCTTGCACCCTCTTCAACCTGGGACCCCTTAAGGGATGTCCGACTGCCCATTTGGGATCAGACCTAAAGAGGCAGTCAGACATCCCTCTCACAATCCAGGACTGCTGGCTCCCAACTGCTCGCCTGCCTGCCAGACTGATCACCCACTAACCACTCCTCTGCCAGCCTGATTGTCGCCTAACTGCTCCCCTGCTGGCCCAATTGCCCCTAACTGCCCTACCTTGCAGGCCTGGTCCCCCACAACTGTCCTCCCCTCAGTCTGGTCGCCCCCAACCATCCTTCTCTGCCGGCCTGTTTACCCCTAACTGCTCTCCCCCGTAGGCCTGATTGCCCCCAACTGCCCTCCCTTGAAGGCCTGATCCCTCACAACTACCCTCCCCTGCTGGCCCAGTCACCCCTAACTGCTCTCCCCTGCTGGTCTGATCGCCCCTAACTGTGGTCCCCTGCTGGTTATCTTGTGGCGGCCATCATGTGTCCACATGAGGGCAGCCATCTTTGTCCACATGGGGGTGGCCATCTTGTGTGTTGGAGTGATGGTAAATTTGCACATTACTCTTTTATTACATAGGATATGATGTTTGTGTATGTGTGTGTGTGTGTGTGTGTGTGTGAGTGTAGTGTGTGTGTGTGTATGTATAGGTGTAGCTGCATATCAGCATATTTAGTTTTGCTCAGAAAATACAAACTTTAAAATCCTTAAAAACTGAGAGTACAGTTTTGCTTATGTAAATTCAAAGGCTGCTTCAGGAAACTTGGCTCCAAATGTGTATTCTTTCGAGCAAACAGCACATTGTCATTAGTTGCTAACTGCATAATCATAAGATTGGAAGTGTGAAGTCATTTCTTTTTTGAAAGCCTCCAAACAAACTCAAATATATAATCAGATATAGCAGTAAAACTAGCAGCAACATAAATTTAAGATACTCAAGGCATATGCCCAAGTTGTACAGTGTGTCAGCGACGCCAGCTGCACATATGGCTTGTTTTCTTGCCTCTCGGTGGTGTCTGCCTGTCATTGGCAAGTGCCACAGTGCACCGCAGTTCAGTTCGCAAGCATGGTGTTTACATACATTCTTCATGACACACATGCTTTATATAATGAGGCACAACCTTTAAATGGTTGTAATAAAAATAGAGCTCCTTAGAACATATTTGAAGACTCATGGAGAATATCATCCAGTTATCTTTAAAGATTTCTCATTTCCCCTTTAAAAAAAAATCCAAACTCTCCATCATGGTTGAGGAAGCCCTGCGTAATACATTGTTTTCTTCTTGATATTTTTGCTGCACTTGTCTGTGCTCCAACCACACTGGCTCTCCTTTGTTTTCTCCGACATACCAACCCTTTTACATACTGTGCCTTCCTTGTATAGTGCCCTTAATACTATATTTATATTAACAAGGTCTAATTTCACAAGCATGAGGAGTCTCTGCTTTACATAGATATCCAATGAGATGTCATGTTTTATTGAATATAGGAAGCACACTATTTTTTCAAAATCATTAGAAAGTATTTTATATATTTTATCTGCCTTTGATGGTGTCTACTTGCCTAGAGTCAGGGCTGAAAATAGGTCTTTGCCTAAGTAATAATTAATCCCCCTAAAAGTTAACAGTGGGAATTTACTTTTGCTTTTATTTTATTGGGAAGCAAAAATTACCTGTAGAATTTTTTCTTTGTTTATAAACAGGACAGAAAAAAATAGAACTATCATAATTGCAGGAATGTCTTTCGGTAACATGAAACCTCATGGGAGATGTGCTATGTGAGACCATGACCTTCTGTTAGGCAAGAATCATTATAAAGCTGCCCTGTTAAAATGACACTTACTTTCATCAAACCCTCTGTGTTCTGCCTCCTGCTAGTCTAGTCTTTTAGTAGTTTTAGAACTTAGGGTCACTACACAACATATCCCAGAAAATGTTCAATGCATTTTCTGTCATCAGCACATCAGCTTTATTGTAGCATTACATACGGGACACCCAGACAGATGCAGAGTTGCAGTGTTGTGGGTGGAGGTTCTGGTCCCAGTTCTGATTTTATTATATGCTCATTCCTGTATTTCCTAACATTGTGAACGTTAACTCACTAAAATAGGGATATTAGTGGGATATCTTGAACATAATGGAGATATAAGAATTAAAGGAATTAACGACTTTTAAGCATAGTTCTTGGGACATAGTATATTTCTTGTTTTCACTTAAAAAATTACTTCTTTAAAATTGCCATATCAGAATTCCTCTCAAGGAGAGAAGGGATTATCTTTCCTAGAATGGTGTAATTGGCATGTTCAATAGGTAACGGAGATAAGAGCTAAGGGAATGAGGCAGTTCAAGCAGATTACAAAGGTTTGATTCCAAGAAATCGGGGGAATGAAAGCAAATCTATCCACGTGGCAGAAAGCGGAGCTTGAATAGAGAAGGAGAATAAATTCCTCTCGATAGAATGGCTGAGGGACTTTGAGAATAGGGATGGCTGGTACTTAAGCGATTTGCTGTCATAAACGACTCCTTCTGCTTCCAAATTTTGATAAAGTTGGCCATTCAAACGCTTCTGAATGTGTGGTACTTCGGAGAGTACAGGGGCTTGGGTAGTTCCCATTTGGGCTGTCACGATGCAGAAAAAGCACACAAATGCCAAAGACATAATCTAGGGTTTTGAGAGACAATATAGTAGAAGTGGGAACCCACACCTAGGGCTGAAGAGTAGATGATTAGACACTATTGCTACCCAAAATTGGTCTTTAAAGATTTTCTGAGGATATAGGGTTTCTGATGATAATTGAAATGAATGTACATCAGCCAATTTGTACTTATCTCTTGGAAAACTGGTGACCGAATCCAGTTGGAGTGGTTAGTGGCATTTAACGGTATGACATTATTAATAAGGGAGATGATGGTCTTGGGGAAAATCCAAGGACAGGACAAGCAGAAGGGTCGGGCTCTGTTGGAACTGGGACCTGGCACTAGAAGTCAAGGACTTTCAGGGGATGAGGATTTGGGGCTGTTAGGAATAGAATGCATCTCTCCCTCTGTTTCTCAGTATTTCTGCTTTCCTCATTACTTTTCTAGACTACTGTCTCTACCATCTAGCTAATCTTGCTCACTCTTATTTTACATTTACTTACAACTTTTGTCTGTGCTTACTCTTGAATCTCTTCATACATGTTTTCAACTTCTTTTCCTGTCTTCCATTTGGATCTTCTCAGTTCAGATGTCCAAGACAGAGAATCTAATTGTGCTCATTCACATTTCCGAGCCAGATCTATGAATGGACACCCTGTGCCTGAATTATATCTCATGCAAAGTGGTTGAGATCAAACTGGCACCCAACACATGCCTGGTACAAACGCTAGAATTAATCTTATATTTCCAGGTGCTGATTTTTTTCTACTGAATCCATTTAGTTAAATTAGACTTTCTGAAAAAGAGGGTACATCTACCTGTCTTTGGATTTAATTTTTCTGGCCCATAGACTATTTCAGAATGCCGCAGTGAACTCAGAGTGGGTTGGTTGGATTTCTGTGTTCTCGATGGAAGTTAGTAGCCTAGGTTGATGTTTTCCAATAAAAAAATGCTCTTGTAAAGACAAAACAAATGACTCAGCCCAGTAAGATCATTCCTAGGAATAGCGCTAAAAATAAGCAGGTACACATCAGAACACTTCCCACTTCTTTCTTTTTATGCCTTGCAGGAGGGACACCAGAGAGTCACTATCTGTTTCCTGTCCTCAAAACAGAGCCCACTTATTGGAAAACTTAGTGACAAGCAATCTGGCCTATCCATATGACCATATTGTTTTCATCCCCTAATTAGCATAGTCCTCACTGTGTTGATGAGGAAACAGATGCACGAAGCAGCAAATTACCTTCATCTCGCCTCCGAACAACAACAAAAAAAGACAGCATTTAATTATCTCATTTGAACTTGGGCGATTCAAAAGCAATAAAGTAGAAATATTCAGGGAGGGGAACATTGCTTTTAAAAACATGTTTTCTTTTCATTGAAAAGTCACCGCAGAATACAGATTTGATTTATAGCAACTTGGCAACTTTAGCTGGAAATGATTACTTTTCTATTAAAAGACTTCTGGCCGGTTGCTTCGTTAATTGACATGTGGATAAATAGAGATAAATGTAAAGTGTTTGTGCTCCTGCGGGTGTGCCGCACGTTTATCTTCTGCCCCTCGTTCTCATTCAAATTAATTGTAATGGATCCTTTTGCATTCTTTCTGATTGAATTGGAGGTGCCCTCTCGCACAGTGGCACCAACGTGGCAGGAGCCAGAGAGGAAGGAGCTCTTGGGCACCCAACTGCCTGATAGACACACAGTCTTTCAGCTTTAGTTTCTGCCTTTCTGTTTGAACCCTGTAGTGCTGTCCCTTTTATTCATTTCTCTGTGATTTCCAGGAGTTATTATTTTTAGCTAGGATTTATTGTGTAGTCATAAGTTGAGAAACATTATGGTACTGTTTTATGTACATCATCTCATTTAATCTTTTCAGGCACCCTATAATGGAGGCACCATTACTGTACCATTTTGTAGGTGAGGAAACTGAGGCTTAGGGGTTTAGAACACGTGAGAATCAGTGCTCTGAAAGCACAATGAGAGGCAGAGAAATAGTGAAATAGGGTCCTCATAATTGAATATAGGCTTTTAAAGTGGTATTGACTTCAGGTTTTGCTTCAGAGAGGTCATTTTAAGCATGTGACAGTGTTAAAAGGATGCGTTTAAAATACATTTGAAGCCTTGTGGGTTTGAGTTAGAAAGGTATTTTTTAAAATATATTTTTATTGATCTCAGAGAGGAAGGAAGAGAGAGAGAGAGACATCAATGATGAGAGTGAATCATTGATTGGCTGCCTCTTACACGCCCCCTCTCGCCCCTGGGATCGAGCCCGCAACCCAGGCAGTGCCTTCAACCAGAATCGAACCCAGGACCCCTCATTCCGCAGGTGAACGCTCTATCCACTGAGCCAAACTAGGGCTAGAAAAGTATTTTATAGTCCCTAGTTGCATATTTATAAAATGTGCAAACTTGCGTTAATGCATATGTGAGGGAAGAAGTGTTTATTGTTCAGAAAGTTGTGGGCCTCCTGCATCATTTCAGGAGTTCTCTGATGTGTAACAGGTTCTTTGGGGAAGGACTCAGATGTATAACCTGAACAAATGCACTCTGGGATGCCTCAAATAACCCATCACATTTGCAATTTAATAAGTGAATAACCCATCACATTTGCAGTTTAATAAGTGCAATATGAAGAACCATGAATCAGACCAATCAATACAAATGATCGTATTAAAGTAGGCAGAGAAGAAGGAGAATAATATTTACTATCAGGATAGTCTTTAAAGTCCCCATGTTCCTTTTTTAAAATTATTTTTTAGGCACCTAATATCTGCCATATTAGGTGGCAGATAGAATGTGGAGCAAAGTAGACATCGTCCCTAAATCAAAGATTTCAATCTAGTGAGAAATAAAAGCTTTATTAACTTATGTAACCAAAAGTTATAAATTATAAACTCAGCTAAGTGCTAAAAAGAAAAAAGTATATTGAGAGACTTTATGTGCGTGTGTGTGTGTTTGTGTGTTGTGTAGGGAGTGGCTTGTTTTAATATATGGGGCCAAGTAATTAGTCTAGACATCACTAACAAAGTAATATTGGAGCTGAAACTTGGAGGATGTAGGCAAGGAATAATTGTTATGGATACACAATATGTTACGATATCTTAAAAAGTCTTCTGACTGCATTGCAGAGAATGAATTAAAGGAAGGCACAAATAGTTCAGACTGGAGAAGAAAGCTATCAGACTAGTTGGGAATGAAGAAAAATCTAGGGAGAAGTAGGTAATTTCCAGATTCACTTGGGATGCAGAATTAATTGGGAAATATATATATATATATATTCATGCATTTGCTTAAAAAAATGAGCTCCAATGGCTTTTGGTTCTGAAAACACATTCATGAGAGTAAAAAGCACTACTTATACTTTGCTTCATCATTTCTTGGTTCATAGAACAAAAGTTGATTGTGTGTTTCGTGTAATACAATGTTGGTTGCAAAATAATTCTTATTTCCTTCCTTTGTATGAGCTCATGGAACATGAGATACCAAAACAGGTAAAAGTACAGTCTTGTAATTGAAATAATAGAGTTATAACAATGGCATTATTTTATGGGAGAACTTAATCTAGCTTAATTATACAGGGAAGGTTTGCTGGGGGAGGTGGTACCTACCGAAATGAGTATTTGAGGATTTGGTCAGGAAATGAGACATTCTCAGTAGAGGGTTCAAAGACATGGGCGTGAGAAATTTCATGACAGGTTTAGAGGATATAACACAGATTTTACAGAGGATGAAGGGCATGGGAGGCAGGACCCAGTGCAGAAATGCAGGGCCCAGTGCAGAAATGCAGGGCTCCTTGTTAAAACATTAGTCACACTTTCAAGATGGTGACAGCAGAACCTTAGAGAAACATGGGCCCTCTAAGCAAGGGGCCCTGTGAGACTGCGCAGGTTGCATGTCCACGATGGGAAGTGCCAGAGGAAAGCTGGGAACCTGGAGAACAAAGGGGAAACGAGCCTTAAGAAGGTTTTCAAGCTTTGTAGTTTGAGTGCCTGGGAGGTGCTGACGTCACCAGCAGAAATAGGGGCGATGGGAAGGACCCTGACCAGGGGTCAGGGAAAGGTGACTAGTTTATGTTTTGACAAGTTCCATTTGAGGTGTGTAGGGGGGTGTCTATTGGAAATGCCTAACTGGCAGGCAACTGAAAATAAGAACTCCAATTCCTTGGGAGAGGGCAGGGCTGGAGAATATTTTGATATCGAAATCACGAGAGTAAATGAGTTAATCAAGAAGACAGAAGAGCACAGGCCATGGGCAGAACCCTTGGAAACCCCAACATTCTCAGAAAGTTGATTCAGAATCTTTATTTATTTATTTATTTTAATTGAATCTTTATTACTCAGATTATTACATTTGTTTTTCTTTTTTCCCCTCCATAGCATCCCTCCACCCAGCTCCCACCCCTCCCTCTGACCTTACCTCCCTCCCATTGATCTCATCCATAGGTGTATGATTTTTGTCCAGTCTCTCCCTGTACACCCCTCACCCCTTTCCCCCTGAGAATTATCAGTCCACTCCCTTTCTGTGCTCCTGATTCTATTATATTCACCAGTTTATTCTGTTGATCAAATTTTTAATTTACTTAATTTTTAGATTCACTTGCTGATAGATATGTATTTTTAATACATAGCATGAATCTGCAATACAAATGCTGCCCCCCCCCCACACACACACCCAGAGACTCTGGTAAGTTTTTGGTACGTTCCTAGGTCATTTCCTTATTGTTGTGTGTGTGTTTTTTTTTAAACCCTCACCAGAGGATCTTTGTCCATTGATTTTTAGAGAGAGTGGAAGAGAGAAGGCCAGACACAGAGAAATATCAATGTGAGAGAAACACATTGATTGGTTGCCTGCTGCATGTACTCAACCAGGGCCTGGGCAGGGAGGAGCCTGCAACAGTGGTATGTGCCCTTGACCAGTATGGAACCCAGAACCCTTCAGTCACCAGGCCAAAGCTCTGTACACTGAGCCAAGCTGGCTAGGGCTGTCCCAAGTTATTTTTTTTTGCAGCTAAGAGATACTAATACCATACTGTGGTGGCCATTCCAGGAATGTCAACATTAATGCACACTTTTCTCTACCAAGAAGATAGGAAGTTAATACCAATATGTGACAGGCATGGTCGGTGTCCTTTCAGTAACCAGGGAATTAGCTCCTTTGAACCTTATCACTGGTGCATGCCTCCTGTATTAACATGTGTTAATCAAACAATCATTTACTGACTTCCTACTTGAAAATGTACCAGATTTGTGACATCACAGTAATAAATCACTATTTTGCTTGCATTTTTAGAGGCATATTGGGCTATTAATTGGCTTTTCACTCACCCAAGGCTAATTTGTTATCTTCTTCATTTAGGGTAACTAAATGGGAATAGTTCCATCAAAAAATACTTGAATAAAATAGGTTGATTTTTTTTATTTTATGATTTTCAAGCTGTCTTTTATATTTTATTAAGTGCTAAAGTATAACACAGACATTTCTACAACTTACTGACTTGTATTAACTGTTATAAAGTACTTATCAAAGCTATCTTTTTTTGGTCTGTTCAGAGTTAGTGAAGATATTAAAGCATATACTTCAAATTTATGATATCATGAAATATTTGTGTGTGTTTTTTCGTAATAGAAATAGCCATGCTACATTTTAATAGATACTGTTTGGTTAATACAAAACTTTACCATAAACTGTTATGAGGTATTCTTTATGCATTTTGGCTAAGAAAATGCTAAGTAAATAAAAATTCCAATATTAGTAAGCTGTAGTTTTATTCATATACCAAAGTTCATATGATAGTTTTATTCCCAAATAACAAAAATGTTGGTAATTATTTAGAGCAATCAGTAAATACTAATCTTATTACCCCAGCCATTGTATGTAAGTGCACTCTTTGGTTAATAACATTTGAAAGAGAAAATTAAAAATGAAATAACAGTGTCATTATGTAGTATATATACAGAATACTTACTATGCTAGGGGAAAAAATCACTTCCTGTTTCTGTTTATCTAAATAATTTTCACAATTTTTTTGGAATCATTGCCCAGATCTCATGATGTAACATAAATTTTCATTTTCCCAAAATGCATTTAGCACTTTATTATGAACTGATAACACATTTTGGAAAATGGCAAGTGCAAAAAGAAGCCTGCTTTATGTGCCAGATCCCACAGAAAGGATAAACACATTAGTCATCTTATTTCTCCTTTGCCATGACTATCAATACATTCTGTAAGAGCAAAACATATCCCCTGAGCCTCTCAGAAAAAAAGCTGAAATAATTTTAACTATAAAATAACAATGATAATATTCACAATTAACACTGTTATTATTGATGCACAATAATTTTATGTATATACACAAGCACACAGAACAAGATGAATGCTAACTTGATAGATAGGCCTATGTTTTTTGTCTGGTCTAGTAAGACAGTATATTTTTTTATTGTATTTTCAACTTTCTTAGTCTTATGTAGACATTTACTTTCTTTTCAGTAACCTATCTTGAAAAGCAATTTAATGAGGTAACAAGACTTCACAGTAAATAGTTTGCAGGATAGTGATTTTAAAAAATTAATAAAAGCTAGTGTATATATATATATATATATATATATATATATATATTTGGTAATACATAAGCTAACATGTGTTAAATTTACTTTCTTTTTATCACCTGTACTGTATTTTAATTTTGCTAAATGTTGTCCACTGATTACTGCTGTTTCTCTGTAGGCAAGTACAAAAAATTGAGAGTAAGCATTTAGAAATTTTTATAGTAATTTGACACTGCTGTGATATCCAAGTACATGATCATTTTTATAGTAATTTATTTTTTCTAGTAACTACATATTTTAAAAAAATATTGTAGAGTGGCAGTTGAAACCAACCAAACAATCAAACAACCTATTCCTTTAGCATCGGTAGTTTGAGAAGCATTACTCTCTCCATCTATATACTTTTTACCTCTCAGCTACTATTGCCATTAAAAAATTTCTTCAGGAGGATGATTCTATTATGGAATTCCAGACTTTTCAAATTTAATTCTTAGTAACTTTATTTTCTGCCATGAGTCTATAAGGAGTAAAAGAAGTGAAGAAGCAACAATACAATTAGCATAATCAATGAACACACACACACTGGTGTGGTGGGGGCTTGCCTAAGGTGGGAATGGCTTGGGAGGGGTGGAGTGGGTCAAGCAGGGAAATACACACACACACACAAAACACACACACACACACAGTATATGTATGTATGTGTGTGTGTGTGTATATATATATATATATATATATATATATATATATATATATGTAAAACTTTAGACAATAAATAAATTAAGAAAAAAAAGAAGCAACAGTACAAAGGAAAAAGAAAGACTTTAGAGCCACATAGATCTGGATAAAAATGCAATTTATTCGCCACTTCTGAGCTCTGTTTCTTTAATTGTGCAATGGAGACAGTAATATCTACATCAAAGGGTTGTTGTGCCAATACATATATTATTAGTTTCAATGCATTTTATCTCCCCCTTTTCCCTTTTCCTCTTTTCTTTCCCCTTAGTAGATGAATCAAATTAAAAAAATAAAACCAAAACATTTATCATATACTATGCCCATTAATTATACCAACTTACAATTGATAAACTTTATTGGCATATGTTACATTTGCCATTTTAAATATCTAATAGATTAGACATAATTATAAATAATAGTTGATATACAAAAGGATTTCCTGATTTTTGCAACAGAAATAGACTTTGCTCACTTACAGTAGTAGAGATCTTCAAGTGCCAGTGACTTTGTCTCTAATTTGAGTCAGAGGAAGCTACAGTCAGTGGTCGTTTAAAATCTCTCTTTTAGCTGGGTAACTGAGCAAATGTGATTTAAATTTGCTATTGGCTATCATGAAAACATAAAATAAGTATAATAAGTATAATAAGTAAAATAAGTATAATTGGTAAATTTTTAATGCTAGTAACACTGCTCAAATATATATATATATTAGTACTAACTAGACCCCAGCAGGTGTTATTAGCATTAGTAAATTACCAGTAAAAGAATCTATGTGTGGAACTTTGAATTTCTTTTATGATTTCTTCCCAGATAAAAATAATAAAAGCAGTGATAGGTGGGAAAGGAATAGGCCAATTTGGAATGTGGCTTCATGTTTCATTTATCTTATAATAACAGATTTTATAAGCAATACAGTCCTCATACCCAAAGGAAAAGAAACACAGAATAATGAAGAGATAACCGCACTGCCCTGATTCACTGTGGCATTATTTACAACGGAAACAGCCTAAGTGTCCATCAGTGAATGAGGAAGGTTGTGTGTGTGTTGTGTGTGTGTGTGTGTGTGTGTGTGTGTGTGTACATATATATGAGGTTGGAAACTGGAACCAACTTTCAGCTATAACATAAATAATTTCCAAGGATCTAATATCAAACGTAGTGACTATAATTATTATACTTTACTATATAATATAAATTTGTAAGAGAGTAGAACTTAAGGGTTCTCAAAAAAAATAAAACATGAGAAAAATGTGAAGGGATGGATGTGTTAATTACGTAGATAGTGGGAATCCTTTTATAGTAAGTATGTATATAAAATCACCATGATACTAGGTTCCCCAAATAAGGCAGGCACTGTTCCATGCTGGAGCTGATGATAATGAGTTGTGACTGGGTAAAACACAGAGAAGCTGGTTCTATTCCCTGTGTAGGTTTGTTGTCAAAAAATTATCTTTGCTTTCTTTGGAACAGTGTAAGTGTTTATAGCTGGTTATATCTTTTTCTGGAGTGGGTAACAGCAAATCATGAAATAATAAACTTCAACTCTATTAGCAAGAAATTTACATTATACTTGTAGATGTATAATGACCAGATATAAAACAAAAAAGAGTGTGTTGTGAAGTTATTTGATATCTCAGATTATATGTGCAGTTGCATTTCAGAGAATGTCAAGATCAGTATTTGCTGCATTGTTATGAAGATATTAAAAAGTTCACTAATTAATTAGTAGAGCTAAAGAAAGCTGGTGCTCTGTCCAAAAAGAACAGAAGAGAGGGAAGATATTAGAAACAGGAATAAGCACTGCATGTCCCAAAGTCCTGACACTGGTCCCTTGTAGGACTTTAAAAGGTTGAGAAAAAAATAAAAAGGTTGAATAGATATGGCAAGATTAGACTATTGAAGGCATTGAGAGTCTGAAATGTGTGTATATTGTTAAAAACACAAATATGTAGATCAATACATTGGTCTCAAATTTGAGGTCTTACTTTCCAAAAACAACCTAAAAACACTGACACCATTAATATGTAATGAATAGCTTCAATGATTGTCTTTAGAAAGAGTAACCCAGGACATGAAAATCTGAATAGCTTTTTGTAGTGCTTAGTATTTTTGAACTTTTAGTACTTCAAGTAACAAGTTACATCACATGGCTCTGAAGTGGTATTGACAGTCCAAGAGTGACAGAAACACACACGCACACACACATATATATGTTTTGGCCAATCATGCTGAAAGGAAGTATACAATTATTATAAAGTATAATTTCATTTAATTATAGTGTTTCCAAGTGCCTAATCCTCTGAAACTGTGCTATCATAAGAGATATTCAAATACGAGATCACAATTTTGTTTCATTTTGGGAGAAAACTTTGAGGTTTTTTACCTTAAATATTCAAAACCTTATTTTATGGACCATTTATGAATAATAAGATGATGCTATTTATACTAATCAGAATATGTACTGAGGTGTTTATTATTTGAAGGCTGCCATCATTGTATTTTATGTAGATTTTTAAAAAGCATTTCTATACTGAGTTAAATGATATAGAGAAAGTTATCTATTTGTTGTGTGTTTGGTTTCTTTAGATTCATCATTTGTTAGACTACTAAAGCAGTTACAATTTTTGGAAAAAGTGGATTTGATTGATCCTTATAATAATTTACAAATCAGCATTGGTGAACTGATATAATAAAGAGAAAAATATTTATTTTCCAAAGAAGAAACCATTGTAATCATTGAGTAATTTTTTAAAATGGTAATATGGCAGGTAAGTTATAAAGGAAACTGATAGTTTTCAATTATGCCTTAAAAAAAGGCAATTTAATGTTTATTGCAGATAAAATGATATACAGTAGAAAAGGCTAAAAAAAGTTCCTATTTTTGAAATTATAATGTTTTGAAACTTGTAAAATTGGATTATAGCTTATTGAATATTGTTATAAAACATATTTTATTTAAAGCAGAATAAAGACTTTTCAGAACTTTTAGGGTGCTTTAAATACTTTCAGGATCTGTAGTAATTGGTGACTCTGATTTTAATTTTACTTACAATTCTTTTTTTTTGCTTTTGTTAGACATAGCACTGGTTTTTCTTTATTTATCTATTGTCAAAAATCCAAAAATAGCAAACCAATAGGTCACATTTGTTGAGTTTATGTACATACAAGAATAGCTCTCAAAAATAAAAACTTGAGGGTGTGAAGTGACAGAATGGCTTTTAAAGTGAAAATGAGGAAGTTGTAAACCTTTACAATTGGTTATTACAGTGGGGAGTTTCCAGATGGTGAGGAGGTTGGCTAAACCTGATTATCTGATACCATTTTTAGGAAGATGGCAAGTTTCTTTTATGATTGTCAGAGGCATTTACAAGAAATAACCTCAGTTTCGCTTGTGTTTATAAAACAAGCTAGATTTAGTTTTGTTTACATGGCTCTCACATGGTTTTGTCTATACTTAAAATTATCAAGCCTGGTTTACCTTTTAGATGAATTTTTAATACTATTTCATAATTTTTAAATGAGATACGGAATTTAACATAGATAAAGAAATTATATCAACCTGGGCTAGAAAAGAGATGAGGAAAAAGAGAGGAGTAAAAGGATGTGTATGGATAATTGAAATACATGGTTAAGGTGTAATTGGTGAAGAGCACAAAAGGTCATTGTAGAGGGTGGTGCTGAAGCCTGGAGAAGCAGTAAAAGAGGAGGGGGAGAAAAAGTCTGTCTGATCCATTGAGAGGACTCCACATGCTTGGCTTTGAGGCATATCTCAAACATTTATATATATCTTAGTGAGTCTGAGTAATTTACTAAGTTTTTCAAAGGATTCCTTAAAATATGAAATGGGTACACACATAATTTGTAGGAAGACACTTGGCAAATAATAGATTAAAATATTACATATTATAGTCATTCTATTTCTGTTCCATCTATCCATCCATCCATCCATCCATCCATCCATCCATCCATCCATCCTTTCAACAAACAGGTATTTGGTGACTGTTGCTGTGTTCCCATTAGTTTATTCATATTTGCCTTCTCCAGCAAATTTCACATAAAACCAAACTTAGGAAGTTTTCAAGGCTTAACCATAGCAGTTTGGATCATGTGATTACTTATTGTCTCCTTCATCTATAATAATAAAAGCATAATATGCTAATTAGACCAGACAGCCGAACGACCTTCTAGATGTCATTCTGCACATCCTTTTGCAAGAAGCTGCGGTGGCGGTGCCCTGAGGCAGGGACGGTTAGGGGCAATCAGGCAGGCAGGTGAGCAGTTAGTGGTGATCATGCAGGCAATCAGAGGGGTTTTTGGGGATCAGGTAGGCAGGCAGGGGAGCAGTTAGGAGCCAGCAGTGCACCAGGTCTCTAGTGTAATTATAATGTTCTAATGATGAAAAGGACCAGGAGGTCATTTAATTCAACTCTCTCATTTTAAAACGAGGAAACATGTCCAGAAAGGTTCACATACATGCTGGATTGCAAACCAAGGCATCTTATTTCCTGGCTTCCCTGTGTTCATTCTTCCACATTGTAATACTGTCTGCTTCACGGCAACTTTTATTTTAGGCATGTGGCTTTATAATATCACAGAGCTAGATGATGCCAGAACTAGGCAACAGCCTAGTTTGACTGTCATTCTAATATTATATCCAATAGTCTGATCAATTCCCATTTGTAATAGTTTAAATATTCCTCTCTTATTATTATTTTTTTTTGTAATCACATTTCCCTTTCTAAATAGATTATAATACTTTAGTGATTCTTTTATGGGTTAATCAAATGTTTTGAGTTCCTACTATATGTAACACATTGCTGTTTGCAAACATTATTGCCCACTGCTTCTTTTGGGAGGAAAGAAACATTTAAAATTCTGGAGTTAAATTTAAAAAAATTATTTTAGGCAAATGGACTAAAAATTTCCTTCTAGGAAGTGGACATAGTTGCCTAAAATATAGAAGGTACTTCTAACTGTATCAGAGTGAATTGCTACTTGACAGGAGGTGTTACTTTTACAAATACGTAGAACCTTAAAACTATGAGCCTTAAAATGTAAAATAAATAGAAGAATTTATACATTCTCCCATTGACCCCCCCAGCCTGCTAAGCTGATGCTTCCATGCTGAATGAATCTCAGAAATGCTATGAAAACAATCTGTTGTTCCCTGTTTCCAAACTTATAGAACAACAGCAACAACAACAACAACAAAAAATCTAGAAGTGTCTGCAGAATAATTCTGCTGGAAAGGAGCTTGGCTTCAAAATATTCACTCACTATGAGAAGATAAAGAGAGGTTTTTGTATAAGAATTAAATCAATTTAGAGAAGAAATATACCAATATTTTTGTGGAAGTGGTAGAAAATTAACTTTCAAATGTAACACGATAGTGAAAAAAGTGGAACAAATTAACCTACTTAATTTCAAAGTAAAAATTGAGCATTTCAGTCACTCCTAGGTAACATGATTGGATTGCAGGATAAGTAGAGTCTTTATTTTTTGACTTCCTCAGGTTACTGATACCCTCTCATGCAAAACCAATTCTTGTAAACATCTCCAACTAGTTAAGCAGGGGAAGACATTTCTGTATTCCATATCCGGAGGTGTTGACTGTTGGCAGACAGTTATTGTTTACAGAATGTACCATTGGGTTAGAGCCATGGGAAATTGTTCTATCTAGGGCAGTGGTTCTCAACCTTCCTAATGCCGGACCCTTTAAGACAGCTCCTCATGTGGTGGTGACCCCCAACCATAAAATTATTTCCGTTGCTACTTCATAACTGTAATTTTGCTACTGTTATGAACTGTTATGAACTCTAATGTAAATATCTGATATGCAGAATGTATTTTCATTGTTACAAATTGAACATAATTAAAGCATTGTGATTAATCACAAAAACAATATGTAATTACATATTGTGAAATATTTATTTCTAATTACAAATAAATGAAATTTTGTCTTGAATTGTGGTGTAGCATGGGCAACAGTCTTCATATGACAACAGTAAACTACATGGCTATACTTTGCTACACCGAGGAGCGGTCTGTTGGTTTCTAAGACCATGGGAAATATGTTTTCTGATGGTCTTAGGTGACCCCTGTGAAAGGGTCGTTTGACTCGCAAAGGGTCGAGACCCACAGGTTGAGAACCACTGACCTAGGGGAAGGTTTAAATGTCATTTACCCTTCTCTTTATTTCTTTATATTTAACTAGTGGCCTGGTACACCAAATTTGTGCCTGGCTGTAGGGTGTTCCTTAGCCTGGCCTGCACCCCCTCAAAGGATGTCCTACTGCCAGTTTATAGGGATCAGACCTAAACTGGCAGTCCGACATCCCTCTTCCAACCCAGGACTGCTGGCTCCAGCTACTCACCTACCTGCCTGCCTACCTGTCTGATTGCCCCTAACCACTCTGCCTGCAGGTCTGCTCATGCTCAAATGCCCCCACCCCGCCAGCCTCATCACTCTCAACTGCCCTCAATGCCAGCCTGCTCACCCCCAACTGCTACCTCCTGCGGTCCTGATCACCTCCAACTGACCCCCACTGACAGCCTGCTCACCCCCACGTGGACCCCCCTGCTGGTCTGCGTACCCCCAATGACCCTTGCCATCCCATCCTGGCCTGATCACCCCCCGGTGAACCAAGGACCCAGCCCCTCCTTTTTTTCTTTTTTCTTTTCTTCCTTCCTTCCTTCCTTCCTTCCTTCCTTCCTTCCTTCCTTCCTTCCTTCCTTCCTTCCTTCCTTCCTTTCTTCCTTTCTTTTTCAGCGCTTCCTTGAGTGGAGTTCAGGGCTGGCTGGAAGCAAGTACAGTGGTACCTCGAGATACGAGTTTAATTCGTTCCGTAACCTTGAGGTTTGGGAAACTATGAGACGCACTAGTCACGGTAAACTGGTGGGTCATGTGCACCCGGCCAATCCGCATGATTACTTATATCTCAACTGTTGCTCATATTTCAAAGCAAAAATCGCTCGCCTGATGGTTCATATCTCAAAAATCTTGTATGTTAGGGCACTCGTATCTCTAGGTATCACTGTATCTAGGATTTATTTATCTTCTATAATTGAAACTTTATAGCCTTGGGTAGACACCAGGGTGGACACGGCAGCAGGAAGCTTGACTTCCTCCATTGCCAGGGCAACCCAAGCCACTTGCTTGCTCCAGCTCATGGCCAGCTGCCATCTTGGTTGAGTTAATTTGCATACTTGCTCCTGATTGGCTGGTGGGCATGGCTTGGTGTAGCAGAGTGATGGTTAATATGCATGTTTCTCTTTTATTATAGTAGATGTTTAGACAAGGTGATTAAGTAAAAAAAAAAAAAATCCCCAATGTCTTTGCACATACCATAACTAGGATGGGAACTCTAATATAGGTACGAAACAGAAGCCAATTATCACCTTTTGAACTGAGTCACTAATAGAATGAAACTGGCTGGAAACTCACACAAAATAATTACTTTGCACCTCTTATATGAAAACATTTGAGGAGAATAATATTTAGATTGTTATCTTAAATAAAATAAGACTATCCATGTGTAAAGTTTACCATCTGAAAATGAGCCCAGGTGGTGTGGTTGAGTTGATTGAGTGTCATCCAATGTACTAAGAGGTTGCCAGTTTGATTCCAGGTCAGGGCACATGCCCAAGTTGTGGGCTTGATCCTAGTGGGGGGTGTACAGGAGAAAACCAATTGATGTTTCTCCCTTTCTCTTTCTAAAAATCAATAAAAACACATTTAAAAATATAAAAATAATTTAGAAATTGTATAAAATAAAATAAATTGCTCATAATCAGATGTATGTGGTCCAGTTTTACCAGTATATATAGCCTATATAATAAAGAGATAATATGCTAATTAGACTGAACAGCAGAATGACTGTACGAAGCCAGGCTGTGAGGGCTGAGCCCCAAGCACGAATTTCATGCATCAGTTCACACACATACACACACAGTACATATACCTAGTTATAAACACATATATGTGTTTTTTTCACTCTGACTTCCCTTAAGTAACTTACAGAAACTCCCTAGATTTGAGACTATGGAGACACTCTGTGCAAATCTAGTACTGTTCATGAACAAGTAACTCAAAGAACACAAATTAAAGGTGTCCTAGCATGTGAAGATCAATATACTCTGGTATTTGGCCCAAAACTTCATCCTGTACAACTTACCTATGAAACATTCCACTACACTTAAACTACTTTTCTACTTTGGATGTTAGCAGATTTGTGAGTGAAAATATGGAGATGGTAATAAATGACTGATTGCAAAAATGAATATTATTTATCCCTTAGTTCACTACATATAAATGCCTTTAATGTGCCTGTGTTGTACAATGGATAAAAATGAACGAGGTATGTTTTCACGCTTTACAATGCTTGTGAAAATTATTCGATAGTTTTTCCTGCCCCAGTTACCTATTTTTTTTTATACTGGGAAATTTCAAGCTGTATTTTATTTTTCATGACTTTCTTATGTTTCCAAGTTTTATTAAGTTGTGTTTTCCAATGTTCACAGTATTTTATTAACTTACTAGAGGCTCGGTGCATGAAAATTCATGCACTGGAGGGAGGGGTCGTCCTTCAGCCCAGCCTGACCCCTCTCACAGTCCAGGAGCCTTCAGGGGCAGGAGGTGACCTGGCAATCAGGGGAAAGCAAAGCCAATTGCACCTCTGCTATTGCCACCAGGGAAGTGCAAGCCTCAACCAATCCTGGTTACTTGAACCTCATGCAGCCCTGGGCAGCTAGCCAGCCGCCAGCCATCCGACGCTTGGCTGCACCTTGGGCTGGCCATGGGTAGCTGGGGAGCTGAGGAGACTGGGGGGCTCTGTAGGCAGTTTCATGGAGCAGCCAGTCTGCCTGGGAGTGAGCCTGGCCTTGCAGCATGCCTGTTGCCCCGTCTGGGCTGACGTGACTGGGTGCCGCCATCTTGTGGCTATCGGCACCATTATCTTTGAGGGTGTGGCAGTCAATTAGCATATTCCCTCCTTACTGGCTGTGGGTACTGCCATCTTTGAAGGTGTGGTGGTAAATTAGCATATTCCCTCCTTATTGGCTGTGGGCGCCGCCATCTTTGCCAGGCAGTGGTTCTCAACCTTTCTAATGTTGCGACCCTTTAATACACAGCTCCTCATGTTGTGGTGACCCCCAACCATAAAATTATGTTTGTTGTTACTTCATAACTGTAATTTTGCTACTGTTAATGAATTGTAATGTAAATATATGTGTTTTCTGATGGTTTAAGGCTCTAGAGCAGTGGTTTTCAACCTGTGGATTGAGATCCACAAGTTGAGAACTGCTAGTAGGGTCGCCTAAGACCATGGGAGATTCTTTGGAACCTCTAGTAGGGTCACCTAAGACCATCAGAAGACCATTGGAAGATCATCAGAAGATTCTTTGTGATGGTATAAGGGCCAATTAGCATATTCCCTTTTCATTAGATAGGATGTTTTCATATATTTTGACATAAATGTAAAATATATTTCTTGTCTTTACAAATCGTGTCAAAATGTTATTAAGTGTAAATAGCATGTCACTCCTTTTGTTGTTTTAATTGTGAGCTATTTCTGCATTAAATATTTCTCACAGAATATTTGTTGCTTAACCTTCACAATTAATCACCCCAGTATTCTTTTTTTTTAAGAGATGAGGACTAATAAAAGAAACACCATGGTATTTATAAACAGCAGACTCAGTCTTTTTATACCTAAGAATAATCAGTTGAAAGTACAATTCTATAATAATTAATCAGCACTTACATATTTCTATTTCTTCTACCTGTCACTTAATCTCATACCCTATTTATCTCATCAGTATTTGTACTACAAAACTATTACACTTATTTAAGACATGCCATGCTTTCTGACAACTGCAATATAATTTTGTTGTAGTGACTTAAGACTGAAAATATATCTATATAGGTTGTGGTTAATGTATATTTTATTGCCATTCTTTACACCAATCCATCTTATATTAGGTAGTTAGAAGAACTCTTTTGAAGCTGTTTCTTGCAATTGCATTTTATTTTTCTCCAAAAGGCTGTAATAGAAAGATTAGATCGAATAAAAACAAAATACTGCTTTAAATAAAGGTGTGTGGCAGTTTTCTTTATAAAACGCTGCCTCAGGAGGCAAATTTTTGTGCTTGTTTTTTCCTGATTCATTTTCCCCAGTTCTCCTTCAACTATGAAATACACTTGAATTTTGAAACCCAAAAAGAAAGGCAGCTTAGTAGAGAAGCCACTGTATAGACGATGTTTGAGGTCACGACTGATGGCTGTTTATTTCCATGCAGAATGCCCAGCTCCTAGAATGGAGCCTTGAGCATAGCAAGTGCTCAGTAAATATTTGTGAAGTTGCTAAATGGATCTGTGATATTTTTAACAATATTGTTTTAGTACTTGTTTTCTTCTTATGGGATAAATTAACATTAGTATTTTCTATTGCTTTGTGACTAATATTCATTAACACTAACGCCTCTTCCATTCAGTTCTGTATGCAATTCCATACAAAATAAATTGAGGTTTCATCTGAGATTTAGATTTTTCTCATTACTCTGGTTTATGTTCTATCCATAATCTTTCTCCCTATCTCCCATATTTGGTAATGGAAACCAGCACACACCAAAACATGTTTTTTTTTTTTTAATATGTTTTATTGATATTTTACAGAGAGGAAGGGAGAGGGATAAAGAGTTAGAAACATCGATGAGAGAGAAGCATCGATCAGCTGCCTCCTGCACACTCCCCACTGGGGATGCACCCACAACCAAGGTACATACCCCTGACCAGTATCAAACCTGGGACCCTTCAGTCCGCAGGCTGACACTCTGTCCACTGAGCCAAACCAGTTTGGGCAACACTAAAACCTGTTTTAATGGTAAATAAATTTGAAATGCCAAAGTTAAATATTCATTTCATCCTTCAGTTCTCCACTTGCCACATTTCACATGCTCAACAGCCACATGTGGCTACTAGTATCATACGGGACATTGCAGATACAGGAAGTTTTCATCATTGCAGAAGTTTCTGTTGGGAGCCTCGGGGCTGGACAGTTGCCAGCTATGGAGATTGAGAGTATGATTAGAAAGGTGATATATGTTTTTTATGCTGCGTTTGAGATACTTGTCAATTCACATGAATAAGCAGTGAGCAAGGTATGAGAGAGTCTGTAATTTAGGGGAAAAGTCAGAGCCCAAGATAAAGATTTAGGGATCATCAGGACACGGCTGATAAGCAAAATCAAGAGAACACATCAAATCACCCCAAGAGAGATGGAGAGAAGCATAATGGTTGCTTGAAGCAACGCATTCAGGGCAACACAACTGGCTGTTGGTTAATAATCCCTTGAAACTTGTTAGAATATCAGAGATGTGGGCAAAGATTAAGAAGATAACACCATGTAAATTAATGTTCTTACTTTTTCATATACTGAGGTCCTTAATGTCAAATATAGCAACAAGATACATTAAGTTATGATTTGACTGATAAATGAGGATCCGTAATTTTTTATAACTTAGATCAGATTTGCAATGCTAATTATCATTATTTCTTCATGTCTTTTTGTTGTTTTCAGTCCTCACTGGAGGATATCTTCCCATTGATTTTCAGAGAGAGTGGAAGGGAGGTGGAGAGATAGAGAGAGAGAAACATAGATTGGTTGCCTGTCACAGATGCCCCGCTTGTGGCTGGGGAGAGAGCCTGCAGCCCATGGACATTGATGGAACCTGCAACCAACCCTTCAGTCGGAGGACAAATGCTCTATCCACTGAGGCAAACAGGCTTGGGCTCTTAGTGTCTCAATATTGACCCTTTGCATTATTTTTTAAAACATATCCCGCATATTCTCCTCTAGAATGAATTCTGAGATGATGGTCATTGCTCCCAATGTTTTATATTACAAACAGAAAAAGGAGAAAAAAGAAAAACTCAGAGAACTAGAGAATCAAAATGGATTTTTTTATTAAAACTATTTTTTATTTATTTAATTTTATTTTTTTAAATATATTTTATTGATTTTCCACAGAGAGGAAGGGAGAGGGATAGAGAGGCAGAAACATCATTGAGAGACATTGATCAGCTGCTTCCTGCACGCCCTCTACTGGGGATGTGCCCACAATCAAGGCACATGCCCTTGACAGGAATTGAACCTGGGACCTTTCAGTCTGCAGGCCGATGCTCTATCCACTGAATCAAACCGGTTTCGGCCTAATTTATTTTTAAATATTATTTTATTGTTGAGAATATGACAGATGTCCCCCATTTTCTTCCCTTTGACCCTTCCCCCCTGGTTCTCATCCCACCCCAGTTCTTTACATGTCTATTGTCTGTGTCAATGGGTTATGCATATTTGCATATAAATTCTCTAATCTCTTGCCACCCTCCCTCGCATCTTCCCACTGAGATCTGTCAATCTGTTCCATGCTTCATTGTCTATGGTCCTATTTTGTTTGTCAGTTTTTTTGTTTATTAGATAGAGATTATTATGCTAAGTGAAATAAGACAGTCAGAGAAGGACAGATATCACGTGATCACATGATTATGTGGAATATAATGATCAAAATAGATCTTAACATGCCCCCACTCCCCATGGGGGGATGAGGGAATAAGGACACATATCTCATACCTTAATCAATAAAGAAATTTAAAAAAAATAGATTTTAACAATAAAAATGGAGTCCAACTGCTTCACTTTGTTGACATGGAGACAAACCCAGAAAGAAAGTCAAAGTGACTAAGTTTGTTAGTGTGCTCTTGCAAGTACTAATTACTTGTGTTTGCTGATTGGGTCCAGAAGCTAGTGCTGGTCAAAAATACAAAGTGCTTATTTCTATTGGAAGTTAAAGGTTTTGACTAATGAACAGTCTCATTAATAGGCTCAAGGGAATCTTTAAGCTATTTTAGAAATGGTAAATTATTGCTGAAACAATTTTCACCTTTCTACGGAGCTCATAATTCAAAAGTTTTCATATTCTTATGCAGATCCTAAAACTGTGTGTGGCTTATGCATATATATTTTTGTCTGAAATATATCAGTGTCGGGGGTACTCTCAGATATTAGCTAGCTTTTCCCATTGGCATTTTCATACTAAGTTGTCGTTGCATTTTTCAGTTTGACAGCATGTTTTGGGTTGTGTGAAAGAGAAATCACCTTCTCAGTGAATAAGAAGACAAATTGTTATCTTCTGGTGCCTCAGCACAGTCAGTTAGAGAGGCTAAGAAATACAGTATTGTATCTGTTGACATATAAAAGTTTTGCAATTAGGTGATGCATCCAATGATTTGGAGAGAAATACTTACTCTGCTTCTGTCAAAGATGTCTAAGAAATCAACAAAATTAGGTTTAAATGTCGTAAACGTGAATCCAGTCCACTAGACCTATTACATCCTCATTCCTCATTTTCTTTCTGCAACACTTAAACACACTTTTTTCTGATAGGTAAAACCATTTTGAAAATTTAAAATATAAACAATAAAGAATTAAAAATTAAAAATAATAACAGCAACAACAAATAACCTTGCTATAATAGTTATATGGAACACTGAAAAACATACCTCATTTGTTTTACAAAGAGGGAACAAATTATTTTTCACAAATCTCACAAATATAGGCTAATATTAACATGTGGTAGATATCAATGAAATAACTATAAGACAAGTATGAACCTCATTTAAAAAACAAAACACACTAATCTTAAGTACTACACTAGTTATATATTATTAGCTTTTGGGAGGTGTCTTGCTTGCTCTTATATAAGTACAATTAGTAGGTATTTACATTTTTAAAATATCTCAATTGTTGAAAGCAAAAGGTGTTTATAGTCCTTGGCACATCTCCTTTTGTCTCTTGGACCTCAAATGGGGAATTATTACAGACCCTCTTTTCAAAATAGACATTTCAGGGTTACAGTCTATATGAGGGCGGATGTGAGGATGAGATGTAAATACTAAGAGCTATTGAGTTATATGCTTGATACTTTGTCCTATCTAATGAAGGAGTAATATGCAAATTAGCTATCACTCTGCTACACCCTCAAGCCATGCCCACCAGGCAATCAGGAGTGAGTATGCAAATTAACCCAACCAAGAAGCTTGGGTTATCCTGGCAATGGAGGAAGCCAAGCATTTTGCACATGCTGGCCGGCACAGGCCTATACTCAAGGCTACAATATTTCAATTATAGAAAGTAAATCTCAACAAAAATGGCAGCAGCCATGGAGCCTGAGAGAGCAGGAGGCTTGAGTTGCCCCCGGCGATGAAGGAAACCAAGCTTCTGTAGTCCTGACCTGCCTTGGCCTGTGCTCAAGGCTAAAATGTTTCAATCATAGAAGATAAAAAAAATCTCAGAAACAAATTGCTGCAGCCATGGAGTAAGTAGGAGGCTTGGCTCTGCTTAAGACCACAAAGTTTCAATTATAGAAGAAAAATAAATCTCAGAACCCAGGGTCACCTGCTTGGGTCACAGGGGGGTGTGGCTGGACTGCAAACCACGGTAGGCACCTCACCCAGCCTGCCCCATGCTCCAAGGGAATCCTACTCTGATCTAGGATACCCTTCAGGGCAAAACAGCTGGCCCACATCCGTGCACCAGGCCTCTAGCTTATCTAATAAAGAGTAATATGCAAATTGATTGTCACCCCAACACAAGATGGCTGCCCCCATGTGGTCAAAGATGGCTGCTCCATGTGGACACAAGATGGCCAGCAGGGGATGGCAGTTGGGAGGGACCAGGCCTGCAAGGGAGGGCAGTTGGGGGTGATCAAGCCTATAGGGGAGGGCAGTTAGGGGTGACCAGGCCTGCAGGGGAGGGCAGTTAGGGGCAATGAGGCTCGCAGAGAAGTAGTTAGGCATCAATCAGCCTGGCAGGGGAGTGGTTAGGGGGTGATTAGGCTGGCAGGCAGAAGCAGTTAGGGGTAATCAACCAGACAGGCAGGCAAACAGTTGGGAGCCAGCAGTCCTGGATTCTGAGAGAGATGTCTGACTGCCTGTTTAGGCCTGATCCTACCAGGGGTCCCAGTTTGGAGAGGGCACAGGCTGGGCTGAGGGACACACACACCATGCACGAATTTCATGCACCGGGCCTCTAGTATTATCATAGAACATTTTATGCAGTTACATCATCCTAACCCAAAGATATAGATAGGTACATATCATTCTTGTTTTATAGTTGAAATGACTTAGCTCTGACATATTAAGTGATTCACCCCAATTTGCATAACTAGAAAAATGTCAAAGCTAGAACTTGAACAGTGTTACCTCATCCTAGATTCTGAATTTGTTCCAATAAAATAAATTAAACTAATGTAGCGGGAAATTAAAATTTTCTATTACAAATTATGTAGTGTTGAGAACCCAGTTAGTAATGCTAACTTTTACATTTTCTTGTATACAAATCACTGCAATTTGTTCTGAAATATTTAGGTTTAAAAACATTTTTAAGTTTTATATCGATTGTTTTAATATTTCTAGTAGGTAAATCAGTCTTACAGAAAGAAATTAATTGCTCAAATGTTTGTAAATTTAGGGTACGTTTATGTTCTAAGATGCAGTTGCAAATGTTGACTCTAAACTTTACTTGTAGACATTGGCATATGTAGACATAGTAAAATTTACCTGGATGTGTTTAAATGATAACGGATTCTAACTAACCTCTCCAATGAAATATTCATTTCTCAAGTAACATCCTTCAATACATTCCCATAAAGGTTCTTTGAGCTATTTGTTGTTAAGTGTCACCCACATCTATGGGTCAGAAGAGCTAAATAAATTCTCTGTTTCTTGATCATAGTTGCTTACACATTAGGATATACTCATATATGTTGGTTTATAAAACGTTTGTGATTTTGAAACCAAAAATTAAAGACACTAGTGTGTTTCCCTCTCCCCTCTACAAAGGTATCAAAGAGACGGTTACATTTCACTTTTACAGGTTTTAAACTTTTGAATCCGAAGACATTATAACTTAAACTTTCCAGGGGACCGGCATTGTCACAAGTCTTGAAGTCTCCCTGGAGGCCGCAAAGCGTATGCGTGAATAAAATGTGCACGGTCATTAAGCTTGCATGATGTAAAGAACCTCGGTGAATTATTCCCTCCCATCCGCCTCCCCTTTCATTCCACACATAGCTTTCTCCTCTCCTCATGACATCTCTCCCCACCCCGGCCCATTTATTTTCTCCAACAAAAAGCGTGATGGTGCACCGCCCCTGATAAATATCTGCAAAAGCACCGGACACTCACAATCCACGCAGTGTGCGCAAAGAGGTGCCTCAGACAATCCTGCTCTTGTTCCATTGTGCTCCGTGCTCTCTCTTGTGATCCAACCTTCATCTCAACTCGTTCTCCTCTTACATGTAAATCCAGCGGGCTTTGTAGATATGAATAGCCGGGCCCTGTAGCAACTAGACAGAAATGAAAGGAATGTATGCTCAAGTCTGAAGTGTAGCGTTTTACTACATGGTTGGAGTTCAGCTGTACCTAAGTGCGGGGAACTGTTAGGCCGTCGCTTCAGATGCTGGAGTTAATGGTTTGTGGTGTGGGGGGTGATGTTTCTTACGTATGTGTTTTCTAGGTTTGCTTTAACTTCTTTACATGTTAACTTGGCCTATTAAAATATCATGATTGGGTGTGGGTTCATTTTAACATAAAGTTAAACTTTATTAGCTAATAAGCTAATACAAAGAGAAAACTGCTATACTTTTAATTCCTGTATAGTTATTGCTGTGTAATCTCTTTTTGTATTTTATCAGAAAATGTGACGATGGGTGGTATTCAGTGAAGATAAGGAGGCCTTTTCGGAGGAGTAGGCTATATTTATATCAGTTCAGTCAATTCCATTGAGATATACTTTACATCTCACAATTTTACATAAAATCACGTAATCTAAACAAGATGATTTTTGCAACATTATGAGACACAGTTAGAAATTCTTTTTTAAAATCCTTTTGTAAACACAGTGCAAATATCAGCTTTTTAAAAAATGATTTCCCATTTTATCAAAGAATATGAGTGGCTTACTCCTGTGCCAAACGTTTAGCATGGCCCTTGACAATTGTATTGATGTATTTTACTCATGGCCTTCTCAACAACTGGACTACAAAATAAGAAAAGTGGCTTCTTATTCTCTTTTATGTCAAACATTCCTCATTTGCCACTTTCTATTGCCTATCAGAGTGCCGAGGATATAGTAATCACTCCAATGCCTGTTTTTCGATTGATTCACAAACCAAATGTGTTAGGATGCAATAGTTTTAAAGAGACAGTGACTGCCTTCTGCTTAACATAATGTAGACATAGGTTTTAACGACACTACTGTGGATTCATATTCCTCAGTCACATTTTAGATATGAACAGCAGGTATAACTCTATGTAACATTAAACATGCAACTCCATCTAGCTTTCTGCTAGCCCGTGGGGAAACAGGCCTCAGGTAGTTCATTCCCTCAGCAGTAGCAAGTGTTGTTATGCCTTCTCAGAATTTATCTAGGCTCACATGGGAAGGATGACTGTTTCAGCCTGTTGATCAGCCTGAAATATATAGGGGCTGAAACCAGTTTGGCTCAGTGGATAGAGCATCGGCCTGCGGACTGAGAGGTCCCAGGTTCGATTCGGGTCAAGGGCATGTACATTGGTTGCGGGCACATCTCCAGTTGGGGGCATGCAGGAGGAGGCTGATTGATGTCTCTCTCAGTGATGTTTCTAACTTTCTCTCCCTCTCCCTTCCTCTCTGTGAAAAATCAATAAAATATGTTAAAAAAAAGAGAAATATATAGGGACCAGGTAGCTACTACAGTTTTTTTTCCACTTGATTCCCTTAACACATAAAGGATAAGTATGTTAATTAAGAAATACCTTATATGACATGAATGATGTGTAGCCCGTATATTAGATTTTATGTATAACTACAATTTTTTTTTCTTTTTAAAACGTTTCTCTTCATTTAAACTTTCTTCATGGGGAGCTATAAGAGGAATATAATGTGAGGCATTTTGAGTGTAAAGGTATGTTAAATGTCTTACTAACTGGTTGGAAAGAGAGTGTTTGCTATCTGTGCCATATTGCTTGACATTTCAGCTACATGATTATAAAAATGAAGAATTCACAATTTAGAAGAAAAGTACAAAAATCCATACCTTTGAAAGTGGAAGAATCAAACGATGAGATTGGTCTTTATCTGGAAATTTGGAAATTGTTATTTTCCTTAAAAATATCTGGTTTTCTACAGAAGTGGTAATCACTATGGGCAAGAACGTAATTGCGTTAAAAGTACTAAATAAAATTAATGTGATTAAGAATGCGATTTGTTTCACTCTTAAAGCAAATATTTATATTCTTCACTTTTCACTTTCTCTTCTAAACTGCCTAATTTTTTAAAATATATTCTCATTCCTTAATGTTATGGAACAGAAGGAGTTCATCTACCCATCACTAGAGCTAAACACTTAACACTGAGAATTGCAGTGGAGAGCTGAGACCGGTTTGGCTCAGTGGATAGAGCGTTGGCCTGCGGACTGAAAGGTCCCAGGTTTGATTCCAGTCGGGGGCATGTACCTTGGTTGCGGGCACATCTCCAATGTGGGGTGTGCAGGAGGCGGCTGATTGATGTATCTCTCTCATCAATGTTTCTGACTTTCTGTCTCTCTCCCTTCCTCTCTGTAAAAAATAAATAAAATATATTTTAAAAAAAAAGAATTGCAGTGGAGAAATAGTGTCTGTTCTATTACGAATGACTCCACCCAGGAGAATAGAAAGCGAATGCTCAAAAGCTGGAACTCCCAGTGGCCGGAAGGTTACACATTTTATAGGGCAAAGTCGTAAGATACCGTGGGTTAGTGGAGGTGAGTGGTCCGAGGTGAGCTGAGGGTGATAAGCGACTTCTTGGAGTCCTGAGGACAGTTCTGAGAACTGTTTCAGTGTCCCTCTGTCCGGCTCCATAGCAAAGGTAATTCCACCCTGAGGTCTCAGGACCTGAAACATAACTTTAGGTCCAGATGTTATCTTTCTCCTGCCAGCGACCCAGACCTTGTGACCATCAGTTAGGTCCTGGTGGCCATTAGTCAGGTCCCTGTGACCATTAGTCAGGTCCCGGCTTTTGCCCTCTGTTCTCTAGGGGTTACTAAGTCTCTGCAGTGGCGACAGCGAGATAGCTATCTGGCTAAGTAGATGGGTAGGTAGATATGTCTTCTAGATTTAGAATTTAAAGCTAAATGTAATCCAAGTCATAGGACTCTTCATTTTATTAACTTTATGTGGTAAAGTAGGAAAAACAGGAAGAACGAAAGCAATGGATGGTTCTGACTTGATGAAGGGAGAGGTGTACAAAATCCATGTCCATATCTCCCTCAATCCGGGCTGTCACTGAGTCACGGCCATCTAAACTCTCTTTAGGCTGTGAGTCAGATGCTTTGGGGAACATACTCACTGCACGCTCACTTTCTTCACCGCCTGAAGACTTCTGTCATTGCTACCACAAGTGACTACCCTCAGGGACTTACATCAACACAAGATGATTATCTCAGAGTGCTGGAAGTGAGGAGGCCAGATGGGTTTCACTAGGCTAAAACCAAAGGTGTCAACAGCCTTACATTCCTGCAGGAGTCCTTGCAAAGGATTCTTTCCAGCTTCCTCTCCCGGCTGCCTGCATTCCCCAGATTTGGTCCTCATCCGGCAGCCTCATCCCTCTCGTATCTGCTTCCCTTCTCCTATCTCTTCTAACCCTGTGCTTCCTGCCCTCTTTTTTCTTTTTGAGGACCGCTTTGATCACTGTGGGCTCGCCCAGAGAAGCCACGATCATCTCCCATCTCAAGCTTTTTTTATTTTTCATCGCAAATCCCTTTTGCCATGTTTGTTTAACACATTCACGACGCCCAGCGATTAGTGCCGGCCATCTCTGGAAGTGATTATTCTGCCAACCACAAGGATGCTCGACTGCAGTGTAGACTGTTGTTACCATCGCCTCCTGCTTTACGTTGGTTTGGAAATGGAGCCCTACGTGAGCAGTTGCCAGGCTCATGAGACGCCATGATCACCCCCGAAGGGTGTCCCAGTTCATTTGTGACCAGGATTAGTGAAGTGCCAGTTTTTTAAAAAAAATGTTTAGTTCTTTTCAAATAAACTAGAGTATAGGCAAAGCTATTCCCATAACTTTTTTAAAAAATATATTTTATTGATTTTTCACAGAGAGGAAGGGAGAGGAACAGAAAGTCAGAAACATCATCGATCAACTGCCTCCTTCACACCCCACACTGGAGATGTGCCCGCAAGCAAGGTACATGCCCCCAACCGGAATCGAACCCGGGACCCCCCAGTCCGCAGGCCAACGCTCTATCCAAACCGGTCTCGGCTATTCCCATAACTTTTATATCTCTTACTGATTTATTGAATGGGGGAAAAATCTAGGTGGGTGATCTACTTGCAAATAATATACATATCCCAAATCCGCAGTGTCTATTTTGCATATATTATATGTGACTCACCGTAATTATGGGTTATCATTACTAAATATGGGAGAGTGGTAGAATATCTTATACCTGTGAATGTCACTTTTTATGTTGGTCAGGGATCACTGAACGGGAGTTTGATAGCTTTCGGTCTTGAGGGCACAAAGTTAATGTAGTGTGAACAGTGTAAAAGTTAATGCACTGTGAAGAGTGTCTACCAAACGCTTAAGTAAATAGTCATAAAAATGTAAATAATGCAAATTATGGTAACTAAATAAGAGCAATGATAAAAATAATTGTACGGAATATATTCAACCCAGTTTGGAAAACATATGGTAGCCAATAGAATTTGGGCTGATATTTGTTATTATCATCTCTTTGGGGAAAGCTATATATAATTAAATATAGCCTTCTTTCTTTTAAGGCAAATGTACTTTTGACTTAACTTTTCTTTTGAAAAATTTTGCTTATTATAGAAATTGTGTTTGATCACAAATTAATAAAAATGACTTGTACCCCATATTTTTGTACTACTCCCCACCATAAAAAATTTCAAAAGTCGCTGAGACCCGTTTGGCTCAGTGGATAGAGCATCAGCCTGCGGACTGAAAGGTCCCAGGTTCGATTCTGGTTGGGGGCATGTACCTTGCTTGCGGGCACATCTCCAGTGTGGGGTGTGCAGGAGGCGGCTGATTGATGTCTCTCTCTCATCGATGTTTCTGATTTTCTATCCCTCTCCCTTCCTCTCTGTGAAAAATCAATAAAACATATTTTAAAAAAAGGTTTAAAATAATAACAAAAATTTCAAAAGTCAGCTGATATTTGTCATTGACAATAAAATCATTTTGCTACTGACGCTTCAGTTGGTTAATATGCATCTGACTTCCTGGCAAACTACTAACACATTCCTAAGACACTATAAACTTGGTGAGTAAATCTCTTTCAAGTTAATACATAATGGTGATGCTTTGTGCTATTCAGTAATAAAGAAGACATAAGTACTAGGAAAATAATTTTGGACATTTTAATGAGTTAAGGAGAAATGGGAGAAACCACACTTTTTTTTTTGAAAAGAAAACATATCTAGAATCAGAACTTGGACTGAATAGAAATAGGAAAAGCTAAATGACTTCATATGCATGAGGTGGGAGGAAAAGATTGAGGCCATGAGACTAAGCATAAAAGCAGAAAACTGAATGTAACCTCAGTGATAAGAAAATCTAGAGCAAAGAGCTTAACAGCAATTCAAGTAAAGACAAAATTCGAGAATGGATAAACAAAGTAGAGATTGTACAAGGGAAAATGTGCTGGAATCCTGTAAGAGATTATTTAGTAACTGCTTTCAAATAATTGAACCACAGGCACAGACTTTCTTAGGTTTTTAAGCTCATTATTTTGGCTGCCTGGTTTCTCCTAGGAAGTGGTATAGAATCTCCACGCCCGGTATTTATGTACAAACAGAAGCTGCCTTTTCTTTCCTTCATTATTTCTTTCTAAGTGAAAGTTAATACCTTTTTTTATGTTACATAGAAAAGGCAGAAAAAGTCACACACCCACTGCAGCACAATGCCCCGAAGATCAACTGAGTGAAATTATACACTTGGCTGAATACAGTTTATTCATCTGTAGTTCTGCTTTGCAGATGGCAAATGGTGGCATTCTGTAACATCGTGAGTAATTAGTGAATGGGAGAGGCCGCTAAATCTCTTCACAGTTTTTCCAGAAATGGTTTGATTTTTAAAAATTGTATATTTGTAATACATTCTGATAGTGAGTTTGCATGCTTATCTCTCCCAGTCTTCTTTCCAAGTCTGCTCTGTTGAGGACACAGAACAGAAACAAACTTTTAGACTTGACAAATGCATTGAAGTCATTACTATTATTTTGCATGCAAGTATCTGTTAAAAATGTAACTGCAAACTGGAACATCCTGGTGATATTAGCTTAGGGATCTAATTATTTTAGGGATCAATATTTTAACTGAACCTTCTCATAATGAGAGTGTTTTGTAAAATTCAGTGACCGGTACCTCTTCAGGCACTGAATTTGAGTGTGAATCAAGACAGCCTAACACGGGACTCAATGTGCTATTGAACCTGCTTCATGACAAAGGACAGTGATAGTCCATTCAATTGAATTAAGCAACCGTGTATGAAGCACTTAATATTTCTGTGAAAGATTTCAGATAAGAATATGAAAATAATTAAGACACACAGCACAAGTTTGGGGCAGTTTGAAAACCAATGTGGAACAAAGCTTGTTTTTGATAAGCGTAGTCTTTGTAAAATGCACACACCATGTTGAATACCTTTGTACATCTCTTATGAAGTTAGATTTTCAGTGTATTATGTGACAGAAAATGAGCTTTTACTCTTCATTGCTAAAATCCCCATTCAATTAGTTACACATTTTCTTACTACCTTTATGATTTAAATCTCTATCATAAAGCTTAATATGTTTATTTTTCTCTTTAAAGTTGCATTAACTATAGGCAGATTATATTTTTAAGGAAACCCAAAATAATGTTTATGGAAATAATTTTTTATATAGTCTAGCAAGTAATAAAAGACAAGGAATTACCTTAAAACTACTTCTAGGGAAATGTAATTATTAGTTTTCATTAGCTTAATTAGCCACAATTTTTTTCACAGAAAGACTAGGTCAAGAACGACTTAGAGGAATTAGCTAGAAACTTGAGGTGGGATGTATTACTTTAACTTTTGAAAAATTTGATACCAATGAATTATTTTGTATGACTCCCTTTCCTGATAAAATAATCGATCAAGCTATTTCCTCCTATTAACTCCCCAGGGACACTTTTCAAATATGTTAGAGACATATGGATTAGACATTATTTATAAGTTTTATTCAATATTTGCTCTTCAGGTTTATCTAACTTTAAGTCATATTTACTCCAATATAAAAATAATAAGATTTTTAGAAAATAATGGAGTACATGAAGGCTTAATTGGCTGAACTTTTATTATTCTTTTTTTAAATTTAAAAATATTTTTATTGATTTCAGAGAGGAAGAGAGAGCGAGAAGGATAGAGAGACAGACAGACATTAGTGATCAGAGAGAATAATTGATTGACTGCTTCCTGCACTCCCTACACTAGGGATCAACTCCCCAACCTGGGCATGTGCTCTGATCAGGAATTAAACCATGACCTCTTGGTTCATAGGTTGATGCTCGATGACTAAACCATGCTGGCTGGACAAATTTTATTTTTTAAAAGGAAGGACTAGCTGTTTTTTCACCTACCCTGTCTACTTTAGGATTTCATCTTTGGAGAAGTTACGCATGGTGTTATTATTATATTTCTGCTAAACATGGCTCTTGCAGAGCCTTTTTGAGTTTTCTTTGGCTTTTATTTGAGTTGCAAACTTGTTATCATGTCCTACAGGGCACCAACTGTGCCAGTCCCTGACCACCTCTCTGATAGTTTCATATCTAGTACCACTTCCCACCCCCAATTTACCATGCTATTACACTAGTTTTCTTTTTTTGGTCATCAAATGTGACATAAACGTACCCATGGGAATCCTGGATCTTTTATACTTGTATTTTCCTGGTTGTTCTAGAACATCCTTTCTTAAACCCTTGGTTGGCTGAGTCATTAGAATCAACTCTAAAGTCTCTTCCTCAAGAAGGCCCTTCCCGATTATTTTTATGAAACCAAAAACGTTCTCCTCTCATTTGCACCAGAAGCATTCTCTCACATTTTTCTGTTTTCTTCATAGTTATACCTGATCAATAGTGTATAAAGTTTATGCCTTCACAAATAATGCAGTTTAACACCGGAGAATGGGTTTAAATTAAAGATGGAAGCTATTCCAGAAAAATTCCATACCTTAGTGATCTCAATGAGCTATTTTGAAATAGAGGAAGGCACATCTCAGAAGCTATGAATACAGCACCGCAAATGCCTTGGAGGTATAGATATTAGACACATTTTATCTAGATCACAGCTGAGTGTGTGTATTAATAGTTCTCAGAAGAGATGAAGTCATTTGATTAAGTTAGTGGAAACATCTGGGAAGTAAAGCTGGTAACCCATTTTATGGAAAATTGAGAAACGAGGCAGAATACTTCCTTTTGAGTGTGGATGCGCTATGAATCAAGGAGGCAGTTCCATTACCACCACCACAGGCGGGGGACCTGAAGCAGTGTTACCTGTGCGGGAATCCTGTTACTTATCTGGAAACTGGGCCTCCTTTCTCAGTAAGAACTCTTGTGTGGTTCATAAGCCCAGTTTGAGAAATAGTGACTTTCAGAGTTTCAGGTATGTTCTTCACAGTTCAAGTCTAATGACTACTTACTTTCCAGCTTATGATTTGGGTTAGTTACTTACTTGGTCTCTCTGACTCTCAAACATACATCCAGTTTTTAAAACACAATTTACTGCCCTGACCGGTTTGGCTCAGTGGATAGAACGTCGGCCTGTGGACTGAAAGGTCCCAGGTTCGATTCCGGTCAGGGGCATGTATCTTGATTGGGGGCATATCCCCAGTTGGGGGTGTGCAAGAGGCAGCAGATCAATGTTTATCTCTCATCGATGTTTCTAGCTCTCTGTCTCCCTTCCTCTCTGTAAAAAAAATCAATAAAATATATTAAAAAAAATAAAACACAATTTACTGCAAATTCCACCATTTCCCACTGATTAGTAATGCCATATATATATATATATATATATATATAATATGTTTACATTTCATACAGAAACAAATCTATTTTTATATTTTCTGTTCTGCTTCTTTATTCTAGTTATTTTGGAGCCAGTATAATACTATTTAACGTTTCAATAAAGCAAATGGCTCTACTTGTACGGTTTCTCTGGTTTGATAACAGTATCAATTTCTCAGATTTTATCTTCCCACAACCACCACCCCGCCATTACGATTTTGATTGCAATTACATTAAATGTATAGTTTAATAGGAGGATTACTGAAATGTTTACAATGGTGTCATTAAAAGTTTTATATTTCATTGATTCAGATTTTCCATTCATTCAATAAAGTTTATTGATTTACTTGTAAGTCTTTTGAATCTTTCATTAAGTTCATTGCTGGGAAGTTTATGGCTTTTTATATTAATGTGAATATGCTTTTTTCTTCCTTACTTTGGAAATGAAAACCTATTGATTTTTATATATTTATTTATTTCTGGTAAATATACTGAATAATCATATCAATCCTAATAGTTTTCCAGTTAATTTCTAAGATTTTTTCCTTGTAGAAAATTATCATATCTGTAAGTAGTGAATTTTTCTTTATGTCCAATATTTGTTTATTTATATTTATTTGGAGAGAGAATTGAACTTCATGTATAAAAGGGGAGTCAGCTACATTGTCGGACTTTGGTAAGCATTGGTAATAATCAATGTAAAACACCTGACATCTAAATAGGAATTTGGTAACTGTATTCAGTATTTTACAGTAATGTCTATGACTCACAAAATTACTAGTTATACTAAATTCAGAAAAGTGTATTTGAATTTACTTTCACATGTATGTGATTTACAAGAAAGATGTGTCATTGCATCCTATAGATAATCATAGCATGGTTCCCTCATAATTTTTGTTGTTTAACTATGTTTTGAAAAATGACAAAAATTCTAAAGTGGTTAAGCAATAATTTTAATGAGCTCCACACTGAGTTCTGGTTATGCCAAAACAGGTTTTTAAAACAGCAGAGAAGTATGCAACAAGAGTACATCATGGGCAAGAAACTATGACGTTACTATTGTTATTATTTTTTATCCTTATTTATGATAACCTCTTAGGTAATTATGGCTGGTAATTTAACCTACTGTTGCCCACCCCTCAGGGAGAGCAAATCTAAGATGTTGGAAGTTTAGGTGATTATTATAAACCAGAGGCCCAGTGCACGAAATCTGTGCACGAGTAGGGTCCCAGTGGCTGCCAGCTGCTGGCTGCCTGTGGGGGCCTCCCTTCCTCCAGCCACCTGCTGTTGCTTCCTGCGGGGGGAGGGGAAGTGCCACAAGTGATTGGCTGGCGGTCCTGGACCCCTGTCGAACTCCTGGTCAAGGGAACAGATTGCATTTTAGGCTTTTATTATATAGGATTGTTTCATTTATCTATTTTTAATAAACAGGTTTGGGGGTCTATAGACCTTTTGGTCTGACATGATCATAAATATTATTTGCTGTAACAATTAATGTAGGATGAGGACTACAGATGCAATTTATGAGTTTCTGGGAAATCCTGTATGAGCAAGATGTTTAATTTAATTCATGTCCTTGGACTTTCTTTCAACCAGAACTGTTTAACATTTTTTTTCTAGTCACAAATTAATTAGGAACTATTATTTATTTTAATAGCTTGAGATATAGAAACACACTATACCAATTATTTATTTTTATGTGTTTCTGTATTTACTTATAGATAATTATTTATTAACTCAACAAGCACTTACAAAGTAACCATATTGTAATGTTGTGTTGTGTTGTGTTGTATTCTATTTTATTCTTTTCTATTCTATTCATTTTGTTAAGCCCGTGTAGACTAGAAACCTTTTCTCGAGATTGCATGTACTAACTTACTTATCTATTTTTGGTCTTCTCTTTATTATATACTGTGATTCACATATTTTATGGCACATCCTATCCCCACCTTTATGATTACTATTTCTCTCATCTTGGATCATGTATTGATTTTGTAATTGGTCAAGATTCTCAACAGAGAATCATTTGTATGTCACAACATATCTGGGAATTTACTGTAACATACCAAAGAGCTATCATTTCTTTTCAATCCACTGTATTTAAATATAAATTTATAAGTGCTAACGCAGGAGAACTCATATGAAAGTAGAAGTGTTAGGAGATAGAACTTGGGGATCAGAGAGCCATGGAGTCAAGTCCAAGCTCTGGAGAGTGGGCTAGGTATAATTTTAAGATGATATTTGTTTTGAAATCTAAACAATATTAATATATATCTCAGGGACAATATAAATTAATTAGGAAATCTATGGAGATGCTTTGCAGTGGTTCTCAACCTTTCTAATGCTGCGACCATTTAATACAGTTCCTCGTGTTGTGGTGAATCGTAATGTAAACATCTGTGTTTTCTCATGGTCTTAGGCGACCCTGTTAGTGGTTCTCAACCTCTGGGTCACTGCTGTAGAGCCTAAGACCATCAAAAAACAGGTCACAACCCACAGGTTGAGAACCGCTGGTCTAGAGCATGAAATTTAGTAAGTGCTCAATAGATGTTAGCTTTTTTCATTAGCTTTATGTATGTCTTTATTTCTATAAGTATAGATTTTTTTACTTATTATAGTTTTCCATAATAGAAATATTAATAAGAATTTATGTTAGTTTTCTAGACTCAGTGGAAGGACGTCTTCAATTTAGAATTCCAGTGAAAGGCAACATTATATGTTCAAAATACGCAGCTGCTTACACTGCAAAATATTCCTTTCCTATGTAAGTGTTGCTCATGATTCAAACAAGCAACGATACCAAAGAACATGGAGATCAGAATTTTGTGGGGTAATTGACCTTTTGGAGGTTTTATGTGGGGACCGGGCAGAATGGTAGGTGATGGTAACTGAGAAAATGCTGTCATTGGGAGGAACCTGAACATAATCCTGTTCATAATTCCGTCTGGTCATGTCTTGGTTTTAAATGTTCTCTTCTACAGCCTTAGCTTTTTTTAAGCCCCATGAAACATAGAAACAACAATGCTTGTTTCCTAAAGAAATAGGAATGAATAAAAAGAAAGCTATTCCAGTTATTTCATGAATACATTTTTAAGTAGAAAAAAGTTTGGGTTTATATTTGGATCAGATAAATCTGAATTTAGTGACATTTTTTCCATAGAAGTTTCCCCCTTCCCCCCAGAAACATGATGAAGATGGGATATCTTGAGTAGTAAAATTCTTAAATTTTACATTTTCTAATCTAATAGGTTTTATCTGCACATATTTTGCATCTCTTCTCCCTGCTGCACTGAGGGTGATCTTGATAGAAGAATGTGGACTGTGGTGTTTTTAATAAATGGCATAAGGATATTGCAAAAGAGTTACTGCTGGCAAAATAAGAAGAATGCGGTGTCTTTCAATTGGTGAAATTAGCCATGACACAAGACAGAGATTCAGGATTATCTTTGAACGTGTGCAGTTTACTACGGTGAATATGTTTATGGGTATATGAATACGAGTGAGTTCTTTTGATTCCCTTGATTCCAAGTTGTGTTAAAAACAGTGCAATTATTTTTGTCCACATCCTTACCACCAACACCCCAAGGCTCCTGAGATTCTGTGTCAGGCAAAATTTTGTCTTAGAACTCTTATATAGATGCTCCAAATAAGCAATGTGTCAAGTATGTAATTTACTAAAAATATGAATTCTAGCATTCTTTCTCAATTGCCAATATTCAGAAGGATAGAAGAGAATCTGTAGTTCCCTGAAGCATTATGTAGGTACTAGAGGGACAGATATTATCATTTGATTGTAACTCTTTCTTTGTTTTTTTAATTTTTTTGATTAATATATTACATGTATACATATCTTCCCATTGCCGTCCCCACTCCCATCCATGCCCTACCCACCCCCCAGTGTCTTGTGTCCCTTGGTTATGCTTATATGCATGCGTACAAGTCTTTCAGTTTATCTCTTATGTACCCCACCTCTTCCTAACCTTCCCACTGTAATTTGACAGTCTGTTTGATGCTTTACTACCTCTGTATCTATCTTTTTGTCCATCAGTTTATAATGTTCTTTATTATCCATAGATGAGTGAGATCATGTGGTGTTTTTCTTTCATTGACTGGCTTATTTCACTAAGCATAATGCTCTCCATTTCCATCCAGGTTGCTGCAAATGGTAAGAATTCCTTCTTTTTTATGGCAGCATAGTATTCCATTGTGTAGATGTACCAGAGTTTTCTGATCCACTTATCTGCGGATGGGCACCTAGGCTGTTTCCAAATCTTAGCTATTGTAAATTGTGCTGCTATGAACATAGGGTGCATGTATCCTTTCTGATTGATGTTTCTAGTTTCTTAGGATATATTCCTAGGAGTGGGATTACTGGGTTGAATGGGAGTTCCATTTTTAGTTTTTTGAGGAAACTCCCATACTGTTCTCCACAGTGGCTGCACTGGTATGCATTCCTTCCAGCAGTGCATGAGGGTTCTTTTTTCTCCGTATCCTTGCCAACACTTGTTAGTTGATTTGTTGACTGATGATTGCCATTCTGACAAGTGTGAGATGCTACTGCATTGTCATTTTGATTCACATCTCTCGGATAATTAGTGACTTTGAACATGTTTTCATATGTCTCTTGGCCTTCCTTCTGTCTTCTTTCGAAAAGATTCTATTTAGGTCCGTTGCCCCTTTTTTATTGGGTCATTTATCTTCCTTTTAATAAGTTGTATGAGTTGCCTATAGATGTTGGAGATTAAACCTTTAATCAGTGATAACATTTGCAAATATGTCTTTCTAACACCTTTCAAATTCATTTGCTGGACACATGAAATCACATTTTTGCTCATGGAATCGTGACATTTCAGAATTCATCATAACTACCATGATTTAACTGGCGGTGGTCCCTGGAAATACAGAGGACCCAACTCAGACTGCAAAACCATGAAATCACACTGTGGAATTCCATTGTGGACTGGTTGTTTTCTTGCTGACTACTAAGGAGTAAAATGATTTTTAACATGCCTCTTTAAAGCATGTACCGGGACTGGAACATAAAGCTACGTAATTGAGTCACCTTGCTTAATTTCACTTGGTGAATTACTGGTTTCCTGAGAGAGAGTTTAACAGCTGAACAGTGAAAAATAATTCTCAAACTTAGTCTCACTCTGGGCCTGCCTCTTTCAAGTAATGGCTTTCAGCGCATAACAAAATCATCTGTACAAACAGGCTTTGGATTTAGAAAGCACACTGCGATCCCCTAGAATCCATTAATCATACTTAAGTGTGGAGATTTCAGTGTGTTTGAATTGTTATGTTGAGTAGTTGCCTGTTCCTCATGACTTCCTTTAGAACCAAAAAGTAATAAATGATATTTTCTAACATGTCAAGATATATATGTGTTCTTCACTGCCAATGAATGCTATACATAGATCAGAATTCCTCCAAGAAAGACTTTTGTCGAGGACCCATCTTTTCTTAAATCAATTCTTCTTGCTGAGGACCTGTGTATGTAGTGAAGAATAAATAAAGAGTGACCCTTGTATTAGGAGGAGATTCAATTTGTAACATCTTATAGTTTGTCTGGTTTTAAATGTGAAGATGTTTCTGTCTATAAAATGGAAGTGGTTGACCATGTTAGCATTTTCAGAAATCGTATCTAATTTCTAGCAGAAGGGAATATGGTTTTATTTACCTCAGTGCGTTCTAAAAATTTTTTAAAAAGTATATATTGATCTTTGGAAAAAATGTTCTATGACTAATATAAAAGTAAAAAAAAAGTTTTTTTTAATACTTTATATAGCTTCTGCATGAGTTGTCAGAGTGATAATAATGGATGCAAACTGGAACTTGAATAACAATATCCATTATGAAAATTCGGTTAATGGAATTTTAGAAAATATCAATTCTTTTTTGAAGGCTACTCTATAAGAGAAGTAATTTAGCTAAATTCAGTATAAAGTTTCTAAAATATTATGCCTTTAAAAATATACAATGTTGTAACTCTCTATTTTAGTATTGAATTTCCACCACATAATTAAGGCTGAATAACATGTGGAAAATGCTGTATTATTAGACTAAGAGATGATTCCAGGAGTTTGTAGCTGCCTTCCTCTCTGCCCATCTGAATAAATCAAGAAAGAGACGAGGCATTCTAATTATATCAGAGATTCTTCATTGAACAGGCACACTAAAAGGAGGTATCTCAGAGGTCATTCTTTAAAAACAAATGTTGCCCTCTACAGCTTCTGTGGGTCCTTAATGATGTAAAATATGTTCCTTGAACATAGAGTTCAGTAATTTGCCGTGATGATTTAAAAATCTCATTGTATCCTTATCAACTAATTCTTAATAAGTAATATAAGTGCTAACTACTGTTGGCCGCATTTAGACACGTTTAAGTCTACTTTTACTTTTAAATTTAAAAATCCAAGGCTATATTTACAGAAGCCAAGTTATTCAACACTTCATAGGGTTCGTCTCTGTTAACCTTATGTTTAGAGAGAGCTCCCAGTTTCATAGCAGCATGATCCTGGTTGCTTACAGTTTAATCATATTAAAAATAACTGAAAGCACATTGCAACCAATAGTTCATTGTACAGACACATAAAGCCATCGGTTCGTTTTTAAGATTACATATTGGGGTAAACAGATTCTAAAATTATAGTCTAAAGTGGCTTTGATAATTATAAAACTGTTGATCTTTCTTAATAAACGTTACTAATATTTCATTATGTCCTGAGTCATAGATCCCACTTCCTTTCAGGGAAAATCATCCCTTAGATTTTACAGCAGTTCTCAACCTGTGGGTTGCGAACAGCTAGCAGGGTCTCCTAAGACCATCAGAAAACACAGATATTTACATTAAGATTCACAACAGTAGCAAATTACAGTTATGAAGTAGCGACAAAAATAATTTTATGGTTGGGGATCACCGCAACATAAAGAACTGTATTAAAGGGTTGCGGCATTAGGAAGGTTGAGAACCACTGCCTTAGAATGATATTCACAGAGAGAGAACAGGCTACCTGAATTACAGAAAGGTCTTGTCTTTCCCTAACTTTTTATTCAATTCAGCAAATGTTTTAGTCATTGGAAAACAATCGTGGACAGAGCAATTAAACATCTTGATGAAACCCTTGACCTGGTAGAGTTTATACTGTCTTAGAAGGAAACAAAACAAATAAAACATATGGAATGCCAGATGATCCGTGTTGCAGAGAGCAATAAACCAAGAAACAGTGCAGTGAATGTTGGAAATCCAAATTGCAGTTTTCCACAGGGTGGTCAGGGAAAGACCTATTGGAACAGTGGTATTAGAGTAAAGATCGGAGGGAAGCGAAGAAACTGTGAAAAGAGTACTGTAGGCTCTTACAACAGCAAGTGCAAAGGCCCTGTGGTGGTTCTGTTCAAGGAAATGGCAAGCTCTACTATGTGTATGTTGGGATAAGAAAACATGAGCATCATTAGAGATGTGGCTATTGAAATAACATGGGAAGAAACGCCTACAATGTCCTTGGATTTTATTTTTAGACATATGCGTATTCACTGGGGAGTTCTGAGAAGTGGAGCGACCTGATTTGATATATATTCTCTGAGGATCACCCTGGTGCTTTGGTTGAGAATACACTAATGGGGGCCAAGGGCAGTAATCTGAGTGACTTTATCCGGAATAGTAAGCAGTGGCTGTGGTGAGAGGGAGTGGGATTCTAGATGCATTTTAAATGTAAAGGGAGACTGCAGGAACTACTGTGAAACAGGATGTGGAATTACAAACCCAAAGAGAAATAAGAAAAACAATGATTTTGCTAAAGAACACGGTTAAATTATGGCAGTTGGATTCATACCTGTCTGGGTCTGGTTTTAGAGCCTGTTCACCGAATAACCACATCCGGGCATACCTGGTACATCGCTTTATTGTGCTTCACAGGTGGTGCAGTTTTTGTTCATTGAAGGAAGAAGAGTCCGACTTGCTTTATTGAGTTGCTTTATTGTGGTATTCTAAAAGCGTACGTGCAATTTCTCCAAGGGATGCCTATCTATTGTTTTCTAATGTTTGACTTCAATATGATGATACATTTTCAATTGGAGGAAAGTAATTAAATGAAAAAAAACAATATTTAAATTGATTATGTAGAATTACATTTCTGTGCCTCAGTTTCCTGGTCGATAAAGTGAGAATAATAGAGCGTATCTCAAATACTGAGAAAGCCATTTAGGTGAAGTTCTCAGGACAATCCATGTGATGTATTAAGAGCCGAAACCTGTTGTCAAAGGCCCTATACAATTTTGAGGGAGGACTATAATTGTTTTGGTCCTTGACAGTCACATCTGGTGTGCACACCTATCTAAACCTACATGACCCCTTGAAGACATGGGCTCCACTTCTGTCTTGGGAATCCTGGCTTTGCTCTTCCGCTTGGTGGCAGGCAGGCTGGTGTGTAGGTAATTATCAGTGGACTCTGCTTTTGGGTTCTGTTTGGGTTCATCCAGAGGCTGAGGAGAGGGAGGAAGTGCATGTTTTTTAACTAGGGGTAGACTAACTTTTTTTAAAAAAATATATTTTATTGATTTTTCATAGAGAGGAAGGGAAAGGGATAGAAAGCCTGAAACATTGATGAGAGACAGACATCGATCAGCCGCCTCCTGCACGCCCCCCACTGGGGATGTGCCTGCAACCAATGTACATGCCCTTGACCGGAATCGAACCTGGGACCCTTCAGTCCCCAGGCTGACGCTCTATCCACTGAGCCAAACCAGTTTCAGCACCTCGCTAGCTTTTGATTGTTGCTTTCAAATAATTCTGCCTTAGCAACAACATTCTTTGGATTGGTTATACACCACACTGCGCTGTGATTGGTTACCTGCAAGCTGCCTGTCTTGGTAACAGCTGTACATTTTAAAGCTTAGTCCTCTGTGCCTGCCCTTCTTTCCCAGCCCAGCTGGGTTGTCTTAGTAACTCCGCCTAGCTGGGATGCTCTGTTCTACTCCTCCACCTCCTCGTGGTCCCATCTCTGCCTACCTAGCTTCTGTCTTCTCAATCGAATGTAAAAAGTATCTTCTAGCCGAGACCGGTTTGGCTCAGTGGATAGAGTTTCTGCTTGCGGACTGAAGGGTCCCAGGTTCGATTTCGGTCGAGGGCATGTACCTTGTTGCAGGCACAGCTCCACAGTGAGGCGTGCAGGAGGCGGCTGATCTTTGTTTCTGACTTTCTGTCTCCCTTCCTCTCTGTAAAAAATCGATAAAATATATTTTTAAAAAAGTATCTCCTATACTACAAAGCACTTACAAGCACTCACATGTATTCCCAGTCCCTGTTGTGCATTGTGGAGGAAACTAAAGATAAATAGGAAGGTGCCATTGGACTATGCTCAAGGCAGACTATGCGATAGAGAATGGACGGTGACTTTTTAAAATGAGTGCAACCACGTTTGTGTCTTGGTTTTCCTTAAGTCCAACAGCCAGGACTGACAATATGATAAACTATCATCTCTACCTTACACTCTCACCCTTGCCTTTCATTTGCAAATGAGCATGCAAGTGGCCTGTTTTTAACACATGGACCATTAACTGGCTTCTTCTATTTGCATAGTAATGATAGTGAACCAATGGTGATTTACAGCTCTGACTTGTATCATAAATAACAGAACATTTACGCTGCTAATTACACTCATTTCCATATCAATAATGCATTCTGGGTTGGGTTGGACTCCTGCATTAGAAATGGAATGGAATGATAAATTGATTCTCTAGGAAAGTGGTGTAAAACAGGTACCTCTCACGTGTAGATAATATTCAATAATGCAGATAAGTGCACGAGGCCATTTTTACACGTCATCCTGTAACTCAAAGCATCAAAAGTGGAGACTTATGAGAAAAATCCAGTTCCATGTGGAAGCACAAGGGTGTGATATTTTTTTAGTTTATCCGTAGGAGTCTGTCAGCACAAGTTGGCTGGAGGCCTGTGTCTCTTATTTCCTATGGTGGCCCAGTTAGCTTTGAGCTTGATTCTGTGATCCTAGCTTGAACTCACAATCTGCAATAGTTATTTTTAAAATATAGATTTTACTTCAAACGGGTGATCGTGAAGGAGTGTGGAGAGTGGTACAAAGTCATCATTACTGCGCCAAAGTTCAGTGTATGCTTTATAGATAAGTGGTGTCGTACACATGCTGACACGTGCATTCAACTGTCTGACTTCTCATTATTAATATAAACGTCCCCCCAATTTCCTGTGTGTGTGCACTTGTCTGTGGGTGCAGACAGAGAGACCAAAATGAGATTAAAAAAAAAACTTCAATTAAAATAACTTCTGTGTTTCATCCACAGAAATAAATTATTAAAACATATTGAAAGCTTTGTCTAGAAGAAAATGCACAATGGAAAAGAGACTAATTTCTATGTTATAACCAAAGACTTTTAAAATAATTATTTTAATATACATTTCACAATATAAATGATTTAAGAATTAATAAAGCCATCAGAAATTTTATTTTGAGGTATGACTTAAGCCTCTCTGAAGAATATCATAGTAAAACTTAAAAAGAACAGTGACAAATAATATACTTCCAAAGTTGTTAGTCTACAATAAATATTTTGCAAAGAAATTCAGCTTTTGTATAAATGAAAAAGGAGATGAGAAGCTTCAGATTATAATTTTTGACATAGAAGACCTTTCTGAAGACAAATGGTTCAAATGTGAATTGATCCAGAAACAAACTTTATTATTGCAATTGAACTGGGAAGGTAATAATGACTTATGCTGGATATCAGCAATTTGATTACTAAAGCATTTAGTGGATAGGGAAAAAGAAATGAAAAATACATAACTTTCCTGTTCCAAATTGTGGTTTAAAAGATATATACCAGCTAGTAACAAAAGATGCTAGAAGGGAATAGAATGAAATACAATGATTTTTAAAAGTATTATTCATTGATTGATCAGTTCATAGGTAGCGAAATGATAAAGATTCATGGGATGATAACTGCAGCTCGGCAACAAACCAGATTGAGGGCCTACAGTGCCCCAGCAACAAGTAACCCACGGCTGAAGGTGGAATGGCACAGCCCTGTGAGGAGTCAGGCCCCTTCTCTCCGATTTTGGGGTGCATCATGCAAGAACTGCCATTGCCAAGTCACCACAGCTTGGCAGCTCCTGCATTGAGCATCTGGCCCCTGGTGGTCAGTCAGCGTCATATATACCAGCTGGTTGGCAGGTCAGATGGTCACTTAGCCTTCTACATATTAGAGGCCTGGTGCACGAAATTCATGCATGGGGGCAGGGGTGTCCTTCAGCCCAGCCTGCTCCCTCTCCAATCTGGGACCCCTTGAGGGATGTCTGACTGCCTGTTTTAGCCCAATCCCACCTGGACATCCCTCTCATAATCCAGGACTGCTGGCTCCTAACTGCTCACCTACCTGCCTTCTTGATTGCTCCTCACTGCTTCTGCCTGCCAGCCTGATCACCACCTAACCACTCCCCTGCCAGCCTGATTGATGCCTAACTGCTCTGGTGCCAGCCTGTTTTCCCCTAACTGCCCTCCCCTGCAGGCTTGATCACCTCCAACTGCCCTCTCTTGCAGGCCTGGTCTCTGCCAACTGCCCTCCCCTGCTGGCCTTCTTGTAGTGGCCATTTGTGTCCACATGGGGGCAGGATCTTTTGATCACATGGGGGCAGTCATTTTGTGTGTTGGGGAGATGGTCAATCTACATATTACTCTTTTATTAGAAAGGATAGAGTACTGGGGAATGGGTGGGGACCAGTTGTTTTGCCCTGAAGGGTGTCCTGGATCAGGTTGGGGGTTCCCTTGGGGAATGGGGTGGTCTGGGAGAGGGTTCTGTGGTGGTTTGTAGGCTGGCCATGCCTCCTGGTGACCCCAGCAGAAGCCCTAGTATCTGGGATTTATTTTTCTTCTATAAAAAAAGATAAATTTTGTAGCCTGGAGCAGAGCCAAGCCTTCTGCTCACACAGCCATTGAAACTTTTTTGCCTTAAGCACCAACCAGGTGTGTGGCTATGTGTGTGAAAAGCTTGGCTTCCTCCATTGCCAGGAGCAACCCAAGCTTCCCTCCTGCTCTCTCTGTTGTTGGGTTAATTTGCATGCTCACTCTGATTGGCTGGTAGGCGTGGCTCATTGGCATAACTTGCAGTTGTAGAAGAGCAGTCTGCTTACATCTTTAAAATACAATGTGTAAAAATATATTTTGCAATGAGTAGCTATGTTTAAATTACTGGAGAATATTTTTCTTCATGAATACATACTGAACATAAGATACCACCTATACCACTATTTTTCTGTATGTCATGAATAAAGCAAACAAGGGTCACTGTCTCTGGTAGAATAACGCAGTTGACAAATTGATGAGTTGTTTTTCTAATTACAATTTTTATCCTGAACATCAGTGGAAATCTTTTTTTTTCTTCTTGAAAATGGACATAAGTAAACCAAGTGTGGATTTCTATGAATATACATGTATATTGAATTTCCCAGTTCACAACAGCTTCCCTTCCCCATCAAACCAATTCATATACTAACCTAGAATCAATGAATTTTATCTAATAACTATAAATGAGCTACAGCTGTTAGACAGCAAGTCTTTGGTCTAGTAACAAAGCAACTTACTTGGTGTAGCAGAGTTAGAGGATACATTTTACTTTTATTAGTTGAAATGTTGGAAATGGCAGGGCACTCTTTTTTTTAAAATATATTTTATTGATTTTTTACAGAAAGGAAGGGAGAGCGATAGAGAGCCAGAAACATCGATGAGAGAGAGAGACATCAATCAGCCGCCTCTTGCACACCCCCTACGGGGTATATGCCTGCAACCAGGATACATGCCCTTGTCCGGAGTCGAACCTGGGACCTTTCATTCCGCAGGCTGATGCTCTCTCCACTGAGCCAAACCGGTTTTGGCTCTTTTTTTTAAATATAGACTTGAAAAGGTTTTCCTCTCTGACGGGGAAAGAAATATGTGGGTTTTTAAATTCATAGATGCATTATACTCATTTCTTTTGGATTAAGTGATTTAGCAGAATTGAGGGTAACTAGAAGAGTCAACAGGAATAGCACAATGACCAGTACAGACTATCACTGATTTTCTAGGCTCCATAGTGGCAGGGAGGTGACCATTGTAGGATCTAGGCAATGCCAGGTATAAAGTAAGTAGGTATTTGATAAATGCTATAAACAATACTTAAATAATCAATCTATAGGCTTGAAAGTAAAAGGGTTTGTTCTTTGGGTTCCAATAGCTAAGTATGTATTTTAAATATGTTTTTTAATTGAATTTTTTAGAAAAGAAGGGAGAGGGACAGAGAGATATAAACATCAATGAGAGAGGAACATCCACCTGCACACCCCCTACTGGACATCAAGCCACAACCCAGGCATGTGCTCTGACTGGGACTCGAACCTGTGATCACTTGGTTCATGGATCGATACTCAATCACTAGTCACATTGGCTGGGCACTAAGTATATATTTTAATCATAGATAGCTTGATGTGTGGTGTGGCTATATTAGCCCTCAGGAGACTCAGGCAAAATAATAATAATAATTTCAAGGTGAGTAAAGAACATCTAAATCTAATAATGATAAAGTTTTTTTTAAAACTATGATTAACAGTAGTTATGATTAAGAATTGCAGATTGGATTTCAAAATTTGTTATTTTCAAAAGCTTGACCTTATATGATTAAACATAGAATTCCAAAATGTTATTCAGTTTTTAGTATATTTTTGGTGATTTTTTGAAAAAAACTCATGGCAAAATCAGGACCATAAACAAATCTTCCTCTCATGTTGGCTCAGTATTTTAAATCCCATGTTTAGTAACCATCCATCTTCACCTAGTGGAAGTGTATCTTAACTAAAGGTTCTCTTTGCATTGTGTTACTACCCTCATTAAATTTTAACATACAAAATGCAAAGCCAACAAGAGGCAGCTTCAAATGCACAGACTATAATTAAAGAATGTTAAAAACCGATGTGCATGCAGAATTATAATTATAGTTAGTTTTCCTATGCTGTGTGGGCACAATTAATTATCATTTAATCATTTTCATCTAGGTATTTATATATGAACCCAGAAGCTTTATAGAGCAGACATCCCATGTATAGACAAAAATAAAGCACATACATGTCATACTAAGTTGCTGCTCCTAATTGCAGTACCAACTGATCCATATGACATTTTCCTACTGTGGATGCATGTAATTTTACCATGGTCACCAATTATTGACATTGTTATCTGAACCTCTCCCGATGGTATTCTCCCTTTATCTCAAAGATGACACCTTTCTGTGACTTATTTTGTCACTGACAGCTCTTGGAACCTTCTGTGTCATTTTTTTTAAGATAGTAGCTAAGCTACAAAGCTCTGATTGTTCCTTCCTGTGATTACTGTAATATTAGTCACTAATACGGCTAATAGTTTCTCTAAGCATGCTTATCGTTTTGCCTTTACTTGTAGTTCTATTTGTTTTATTTGCCCTCCTTATATACTTACTTCTGTGGAGTTCAGTGTCATGAATATTGTCTTCCTAGCCTATACATAGTCTTGTTTATTCAAATTATTTTAAATGTTAACATCTTTTTTTTTAAATAACAATATTAGGTACTTGTATTGTTATATTCTAAAAAACATATACAGTGGTACCTCGAGATACGAGTGCCCTAACATATGAGATTTTTGAGATATGAGCCTTTGAGCAAGCGATTTTTGCTTTGAAATACGAGCAATATTTGAGAAAGGAGTAATCTCGCGGATCGGCCGGCTGCACACGACCCACCAGTTTACCTCGACTCCAGTGTCTCATAGTTTCTCACGCCTCAAGGTTAAGGGACGAATTAAACTCTTATCTCGAGGTACCACTGTAGTATGATATTCTGCATTTTTAAGTTTCAAAATTCTTTAAAGGTATTACAGTCTACTAGAGGCCCTGCCTACAGATTTGTGCATTGGTGGGGTCCCTCAGCCTGGCCTGCACCCTCTCGCAATCCAGGACCCCTTGGGGGATGTGGGTCTGCTGGTTTCAGCCTGATCCCCACAGGCCAGGGGATCGAAACCGGAAGTCCAACATCCCCCGCTGGTCCTGGATTGTGGGATGTAGTAGTTATAGAAGCAGTAAGCGGCCTGGGAGAAGCCCGAGACTGGGTTGGCACAGCTCTGCTCCTGCTCATCCTGGCCCTGCTACTCCCAGGCCATGCTACTCCTGGTCCTGGTATGCATGCCACCGCTACTCTGTAATGCTGCTGCAGAGGCCCCTGAAGCTGCACTGAACTTGCCATCCGTGATCTGCCATCCGTGGGTCAGCTGAGCAGCGCTCCTGCTGTGGGAGTGCACTGACTCCCAGGGGGCAGCTCCTGCATCGAGCCCACCCCCTGGTGGTCAGTGCGTGTCATGCTACTGGCCAGTCGTCTGCTTGCTTAGGATTTTATAGATCGCTATATTTCCTTTTTATTTTCCTTCTCCTTTCTCTATATTTTACTTATTGAAGTGGCTTTTAAAAAAATATATTTTATTGATTTTTTACAGAGAGGAAGGGTGAAGGATAGAAAGTCAGAAACATCAATGAGAGAGAGACATTGATCAGCTGCCTCCTGCACGCCCCACAGTGGAGATGTGTCCGCAAGCAAGGCACATGCCCCAACTGGAATCGAACCTGGGACCTTTCAGTCTGCAGGCCGACACCCTATCCACTGAGCCAAACCAGTCTCAGCTATTAAGGTGGCTTTTAAAGTAGTGTTCATTCTATCAACAATGCCAGATACTCTGCTGAAATGATGTTAAAGCTGAAGGGATTAATTTTGACAATTTTTAACATAGCTATTTGCATTTGTATTAGTTAATTCTTTTAATATCTTAACTGTGACCACACTGTGTCTAATTTGATAACTTGTTTCTTACCATATTTTCTGAATAGAATCTAGTACTCTTTTTTTTTGTCATTTGAATACAGACCACAGGTGAGGTAGACTCCATGGGAAATTTCCTATTACAGCAAAAGTTTTTGATGGTGCATAGAATGCACCTGGTGAAAGTTGGTATCATCCAAGTGACTTAAGACAAATTGTCAATGCATGTTTCTTTTTTTTTTGTTAGCTTTGCAAAGCTGCAAATTTCTCCCCCATGTCTTAATGCACAAATGCTTTTATGACAATTTACTAGCTTAGAGAAAATAATAAGCACATATTACATACTAGAGGCCCAGTGCATGGAATTTGTGCAAAGGGGGGGTGTCCCTCAGCCCAGCCTGCACCCTCTCCAATCTGGGACCCCTAAACAGGCAGTCAGACATCCCTCTCACAATCCAGGACTGCTGGCTACCAAGTGCTTGCCTGCCAGCCTTCCTGATCACCCCTAACCACTTCCCTGCTTGCCTGATTGCCCCTAACTGCCCTCCTCTGCCAGCCTGGTCACCCCTAACTGCCCTCTCCTACAGACTTGATTGCTCTCAACTGCCCTCCTTTGCAGGTCTGGTCCCTCCCAACTGCCCTACCCTGCTGGCCATCTTGTAGCGGTCATCTTAGGGCCACATGGGGGTAGCCATCTTTGACCACATCAAGGCAGCCATCTTGTGTATTGAAATGATGGTCAATTTGCATATTACTCTATTATTAACTATATGTAGTTAATATAACTCCATTGAGCTCTGATATTTAATAATCTTTGGTAAGTTTCAGTGGTGCATTATCATTGGGAGCATCTTTAAGACCGCATGCTTCCATTTATGCCACCATACCATCATGTTTGCCTTCTGTGAGTTGGTTACTTCTTCCTACATATTTTTGTAATATCTTCTGAATTTATACTTTGAATCAAAGTTGTACAAATAATAGACTTTTATTTTTAAATTTTTCAGACTCTTCTGGTCATATCCTAAGTAAGTTTATTTTTTTTTACTGGTTCAATTTTTAATTTCTTGTGATTACATAGATATTATTCCACAGAATAATGCCATCAGGTCAAAATTCTGTGCTCTCAAGAAAACCACAATATTTCTCATGTCTTCAAATTTTCCTAGTATGATAATGTGGATAGTTTCAACAATCTCTTACTTTTTTCCACTTTATGGTCCTTAAGGAAACTATTGAAAAACATCAATTTTCACTTTTACAATGCAAGAAATCAAACATGGTATGAAATTTCACATTCTCATTTTATGACAGTATCCCAAAATAACAACCCACAAAGAAAGTAGTTTCTCATTTAGAATGAACAATATTTTCCAGTCCTTGTTGGCAAACTAGATGTAGAAAAGAAGACTAGGTGACACAAGAAAAGTGTTGAGGCAATTGGTATTTTGGAATTGTTGTTTAAATGCTTGTATGCAACCTACTAGCATGAACAGCCTTTAGTTTGATAATTGTCAGTTGTCAGTATGACCCTGATGAAGTTTTTCAAAATGGAGATAGTGATTACTGAGCAGCAAGTATCAATTCTATTTCTTGTCAGAAAGTAGAAATAGAATCTGCAAAAGAGTATAGAACTTATGATTATACAAATGTAACATGTCCTGAGATAGTTAATATTGATTTTGTCAGTATTCTCTCAATACTTAACCCACAACTTCCACTGAAATTCTTTGAAATCAGTCTTATCTATTAAGATGATTTAATTGGTGGCTTTTGTATAGACTTAAAAAATATTTGCCTTTTGCCCTGGCTGGGGTGTTGGGCATTATCCTGTATACCAAAAGGTTGCTGGTTCGATTCCCAGTCAGGGCAAATGTCCATGTTACTACTTGATTCTTGGTCAGAGTATGTGATTTTCTTAAACATCTCTTTCTCTTTCTCTCTCCCTTTCCCTTTCCTTTTCCTTTTCCTTTTCCTTCCCTTCTCTCTAAAAAAAATTATAAATGATAGATTTAAAAAATATCTGCCTTTCTGTCTAATCTATCTAATAACAGAGTGATATGCAAATTGACTGTACCTCTGCTACACCGACAAGCCATGCCCACCAGCCATTCAGCAGTGAGTATGCAAATTAACCCAACCAAGATGGCCGTGGCCATGAAAAGAGCAGAAGGCTTGGGTTTCCCTAGGAATGGAGGAAGCTAAGCTTTCTGCCTATCCTGTTGTGCACAGGCCTCCACTCAAGGCTATGAAGTTTCAATTATATAGAAGATAAATAGATCTCAACAAAAATAGTGGCAGCCATGGAGCTGGAGAGAACAGAGGCTTGAGTTGCCCCCAGCAATGGAGAAAGCCAGACTTCTGTAGTCATGGCCTGTCTTGGCCTCCACTACCAAGTTTCAGTTATAGAAGATAAACAAATCCCAGGTCACAGAGCCTCTGCTTGGGTCACTGGGGGGCATGGCTAGCCTGCACACCACCACAGGCCCCTCGACCAGGCTGTCCATGCCCCAAGGGAGCCCAATCGCGATTCAGGATACCCTTAAGGGCACACCAGCCAGCTCTCACCCATGCACCAGGCTTCTATCCTATCTAATCCTATCTAATAAAAGAGTAATATGCAAATTGACCATCATTCCAACACAAAGATGTCTGCCCCCATGTAGACACAAGGTGACCATCACAGATGGCCAGCAGGGGAGGGTGGTTAGGAAGGACAAGTTTTGCAAGGGAAGGAAGTTGTGGGCAATCAGGCCAGTAGGAGAGCACAGTTGGGAGGGACCAGGTCTGTAAGGGAAGGCAGTTGGGGAGGGGAACCAGGCCTGCAAAGGAGGGCAGGTAGGGATGACCAGGCCTGCAGGGGAGGGCAGTTATGGGTAAACAGGCTGGCAGGGGAGCAGTTGGACATCATTCAGGCTGACAGGCAGAAGTGGTTTGTGGCAGTTAGGAAGGCAGGCAGGCGAGCAGTTGGGAGCCAGCAGTCCTGGATTATAACACAGATGTCTGACTGCCCGTTTAGGCCTGATTCCAGTAGGGATCTCAGCAATCCCATATTGGAGTGGTGCAGGCTGGGCTGAGGGACACCTCCCACCCCATGAAAGGATTTTTGTGCATTAGGACTCTTTTAGGGTATAAAATTAAACACCATGTATTAGAAACATGACCAATCATATGAATCATCTTTACACCATATTATAATCTTTAAACTTAGTAAATGTGAGTCCAGAGTAAGATCCCCAAGTTTGCACTAACCAATAGCCCTAAAGACAAAACAATACAGTGAAAGCATTCCTCTCATCCATTTATCCATTGTTTCAGCATGCAGGATCTGTGCTCTGTGTAAGAATAGAGCATCTCCTGTCCTTACAATGTATGTCATCTGCCTGGAAAGAGAGCCATTGTGTAAATAACGTGAAGTGTGAGCCATGTCGTGGAAGAGGGTTGTTCGGTACCATGCCACGCTCTTTTAATAATGGGAGGATGATTTGTTTAGAAATCTGGAGCCGGACTTTGGGAATGATGACATTGTTCTTCTGAGTGAGAGACAGAAAGGAACCTCATTCATGGAAAATAAATAAATTACAACCTGATGAGCAAAAAGATAGATACAGAGGCAGTAAAGCATCGGAGAGCCTGTCAAATTACAGCGGGAAGGCTGGGGAGTGTTGGGGAGGAGAGGGAAGAGACCAACCAAAGGATTGTCTGCATGCATATAAGCACAACCAATGAACACAAGACACTGGGATGGTGGATGAGGGCATGCAGCAGGGGCTAGAGGAGGCTTGGGGGGAGGGCCATGGGGAGAAAAAAAATATATTACTACTATTTAAAATAATACTTTAAACAATAAAATAAAATTTTAAAAAAAAGATATATTTAAAATGAAAAAAAGCAGAAACCCTGTCTGAAAAGATGGAGGCCTATGTGGATTTGATCCAACATTTTGACTTGTTGACTGGGAAACCTTGAACGGATCTCATTGTCATAGAAAGAAATCAAGGACAAAGGTATACATATATATGTCAGTGATATTCTTTATTGTTAATAATGGTGTAAGGGTCGATCTTGGGTTTTTCACAAAGTTTATATACATAGATCAGTTCATTTATTCTGGTCGTGGTCTTAAAGGCTTTATTCCTGTCTTAGGTAAATGCATCATGGGAATCTGAGTCATTCAGGAACAAGGCGGTTTGAAGTTCAAGAGTTTTCATTCAGAGAGTATCGATATTTGTTATCTTTTTGAATGTGGTCCTGAAAGTGAGCCATCGGTTCTACATCCCTTTCTTCGGGGTTGCAACTCTTTACAAGTTTCCAGTGGCGTGAGCCAGACCTCTCCAGCTCAGGCATGAAAGGACGTGGTAAACAGTACACCATTGTGCTTTTCCATCAGAGGCAGGAAACTGGCGGGCTGGATGTGTGTCTTAATTCCCTTCCTTCTTATCCCTGCTGCCATGTTTTCAACAGCCTGTTCATTTGGATGTGGCAGATAAATAGATATGGGTGGACCCAGTGGGAGGGTGACTTTCCATTGATTGAGTTGACAAGGAGTGATGCTTTAGTCACTATCCCCCATGTCCTTTGCAATTCTATTAGCCAGACAAATGCCAGTGTGGGTGGTGGACCCATGTGTGGCTGGCTGCATGAGGCTGCAGCCTGTGCAGGTCCGCAGGGCCCTGGGCTTGGAAGGGACCCAGGCTTTCTTATTGCCATTTTGGAAACTATAATTTGAATAGTGGACCCAGCATTATTTTTAAATGAATTCTTTTTAAAAAATATATATTATTGATTTTTTACAGAGAGGAAGGGAGAGAGATAGAAAGTCAGAAACATCGATGAGAGAGAGACATCGATCAGCCGCCTCCTGCACACCCCACAGTGGAGATGTGCCTGCAAGCAAGGTACATGCCCCCAACAGGAATCGAACCTGGGACCTTTCAGTCCACAAGCCGACGCTCTATTCCACTGAGCCAAACCGGTCTCGGCCGGACCCAGCATTTTTATTTTGAACTGGGCCCCACAGATTTTGTAGCTTGCTGTGGTCCCAGGGATGAGATCGTAAGTTGAATGGAAAACAGAAATTCTTCAATGGTTGCATGTCTGTAAATAAAGAGCAATAAACATAGAAAACTAACACCTAGTTTATTATTTCAAAGAGGAAGGTAAATACCATTGGAAATGCTATTTAGAAAGTATCATTGTGGTGCTTTATAACCAGGCATTCTTCTTTGTATTTAACTAGGTATTTTCTCTGGATATTGCCCTATAATACGAATGTATATCAATGATATACACAGCATATCAATATCTTCCTAGCAATTACACCTGATGTTGATTAGAAAAGTATACTCCTTTAGTCTTCAAGAAATTTGAAAACTCTTCTGTTTGGTATACATATTTACATCCAGATAATTCTGTTACATCCTTTATGTACTAATATTTTACACCCTTTTCAAGATGACATTCTATTCAGCTATATGGCATAAAAAGATCTGGAAGTGCAAATATAGAGCTTTCCAAGATAAACGACACAAGAGGGGCCTTATATCATTCTTACCTATATTGTTATTTTTTTATTGACTTTGTTTTACTTTTTATGATGTTTTAGTAAGGTGGGCTGGGGCTAATTACAGACGAAGATGTAATAACTACACTACCTTATAAAATAGGTATAGCAAAATAAAGTTTGTGGTTAACAAGAGCCTTTTTTATGAATCTGAAATATTTCCTTTCCTTGTTCTTCAATCTTTCCTTCCATTTCAAAATACCAAAGTGGGTAAGTGACATGTGACAGAAAAATTGGGTTCTAGACCTATTGCAGTGGGGATAATGTTTGAACAGGCTTGTTTCTGCAGTCATCATCAAATTCAGTTTAATAGATTCAAAAGCTCATTTGTCGTGAAACAGAAAAGCATGTTACTCCTAATTAACAGTAGGTTGGCAGAGTTTAAGGTTACTTTTAGCCCAGTTAACTGTTGGATTCAGTTCTCCAAATGTTTACTACAAGCCAAATGTCTCGCTAGACAGAAATCTCTGTGTTGTCATTTACGGTGACAACAACTACAGCATTAGACAAACCAGTCCGGTTACAAACTACGAGATAGGCTCAATGCCTTTCATGAGCTCCTTCTGCAGGTTCCGATTTAAATCAATTCAATAGGTTATTTCAGATTTCTATGCAACACAATGAAAGCTAAGATGAAAAACAAAAGTGCGGTTCCCATTTCAGATTTCTGCTCATTGCAGGGCTGGGAGGGAATTGTCCAACTTCCCATTTTTATTAGGATCAGAAATTTCGAACTTAAGTATTAACTTACCCATTTGGTTTAAAATACTCAGATTGGAGCCTTGAAATTTCTTTAAACTCTTGTCGTATTAGAAAGCCCTAAATTTTTGGAGTGGAGCAATTCAGTGCCACATAAAGTTTTTATAGCGTTTCTGATTTCTAGGAGGATCACCTTCCAAATTGTAGATGAACCTCTGGTATGCAAGACACCTCTACCGACTAAAGACACTCAGCCTGTTAAATTGCAAATGTTAAATCATTTTGATTTTTTTAAAGTTCTTAGTTGAAAGAATATAGAATGAAAATATAATTTTAATAGCCTTTCCCTAATAGTGCAATCAATCTGCCAAAAAAGGACTTTTACAAAACATTCCTCTGCATGAAACACTGAGTGGTGATTTCTAGTGGGAAGCCATGTGACTGTTGACATGTACAGAAGCCCCAGGAGCAGTCAGGAAATCCAGAAAAGTCCCATGAGACACTGTGAGGTTATTTTTGGATATCTGTGTCTGTGTGAATAGGTATGTATGCGCGCTTACTACTGGATTCCTCTAGCTTGTCCTGGTGTACACTGTTGTTTTATTTTTTTGAAGGTCTTTTCTAGAACAGAGACACTGTAGATAATGCATCATAAGATAACTGAAATATTGTCTAGCTGCCTCTGAACGCATGCACATGCGTACATGTTCATATAAAAGTAAGTGCTTGTTAAAATAACGTTGGTAATGCCTATAAAGTCGTCTAAATAAGAGAAGTGGGAATACAGACCTGAACTGGATAATGATTTCAGGCACAAGGCCCTTTGAGATCTACCAGGCTTTACCCATATTGTTTGTGTTACAGGCTTTTAAAATCAACCAGATGCTTTCCATTAGCCAGCACAGGACAAGCAAGGCATATAAACTATAGGACTGCTTTATAATTATATTCCTTCCCACCATCATTAATTACATTCATTCCAATTAGATCAAACTTGGTAAAAAATGGCTTATCCAGTTGAGTAAATGGCATGTAATAGTGGAGACTGTTTAATATTCTGAGTTATTTTAATGATATAGCCAGATGTGTATGTGGGTAATTAATTTCCCACTCATGTGAAATCATAGGTAAATGCAAGAGTAGGTGTGTAAGGACTTTTCTTCATGTAAAGCCTCATCAAAACACTATTTACTTCACTGTGTATCAACATATCACAAAATAATGCAAAGGGAATTGTCCTATTCATCAGACTGGATGTGGATTAAAAACTTGACAATGCGGGACGGAACGTGTTGTGATCTGTTATTTAAAAGCATCGTCAGGTGTGGTACAGAAATACATTTAAGCTGGTTTGCAAAACAAAAGTTACCTCATTTTAAACCATATATATAACTGAATACATTGGGATGGATGTTTCAGCTCAAACCTGCAGGAACACCATTCTGAAGTAGGAGACGGCCGTGATCAACCTGAAAGGAGAAGGCAAAGGGAAAATTACTAGTGGACTTTTAAACACTTGAGCAAAACAGGTTGAGATTCAAGATTTACAAAGAGAGATTCATACATCCTCCATAGGGGGAACCATGTGGGCATATTTCTCTCCACGAGGTTTGCCTTTAAGAAAACCAAAGAGCAGATTTGTCAGTTTGAAGGATAGAGTGGATTGATATACGAGAGATAGTCTGACTAGTTACTTTTACTTTAGAGCAGCGGTTCTCAACCTGTGGGTCGCGACCCCTTTGGGGGTCGAACAACATTTTCACAGGGGTCGCCTAAGACCATTGTAAAACACAGATATGATTCATAACAGTTGAAAAATTACAGTTATGAAGTAGCAACAAACATTTTATGGTTGGGGGTCACCACAACATGAGGAGCTGTATTAAAGGGTTGCGGCATTAGAAAGGTTGAGAACCACTGCTTTAGAGTGACCAAGACATAATTGTGGGACTCCTGGCACTGATTCAAGAAAAAGAATAAGTCTTTCCAGGAAACAGCTGGCGCAGTGACATTTTAGTTTTGTCCAAGAGGAGGGTATAGGGTCAGGAAAACCTTTAAGGATAGCAGTTGCAGATACTATAAGATATTTGGGGACTAATTGTTGTCAGAGGAACTTTTAGAGAATCCCAACTAAAGAGACAAGGTCACAAGAGGGAATGTGGCTTCTTAGACGTGGTCTTGGTAGTACAGAAGAGAGAAGAATCATTTCAAACACTTAGCAAGTTATGAGAGCTTCAGTACTAGCTCCTTTACCAATCAAGTAAGAACTGTTCCATTTCTCACTTTGTGACCCAAAGCTGGCAGATTTTAGAAGCTGGCATAGGCAAGCTGAGTGATAGTGGATAGGAGAAAAAGCCAGGGTAAGAGACAAGCCATCATATCCCTGACTCTCACAAGCAGTATTCAGTCATTAAAATAGGAATCATAATGAATACATATCTTTGCCACCCTTGATTATTTTGATACAATTGTCTTCTTTATATATGTCGATATGTCTTTCTGAGTTTTGTTTCCACAAATATCTATCTTGGTAATATCTAAAATGTATGGGAATCCTCTGGGTAGAAAAAGATGGATGATATAGTTGAATTTGGTAAGGGGCATAATTTAAAGACTGCTTTTAGCTTCTAGCTTAATTGGTTATGCCACTGAAATATATAACTTTGAAACATTTTATCATAACTTTATAATAAAATACTTTTTATAGTTTTACTTAAATTGATTTTTTGTATTATAACTTTTAGACTCAAATGTCCTCATTTGTCTAAATACAAATAAAAGGTGAAACTTTTGCCTAATTTAGAACTTTAAAAGTCAATCATTATAGCACTGGCTGGTGTGGCTCAGTTCATTGGAGCATTGTCTCAAATACTGAAATGTTAGGGGTTGTATTCGCAGTCAGGGCACATATCTAGATTATGGATTTGATCCTAAGTTCAGGGTACATATGTAAGGCAACCAATCCAATGTTGATGTTTCTCTCTCTCCCCTCCCCTAGCTCTAATCCAGTGTTGATGTTTCTCTCTCTCCCCTCCCCTAGCTCTAAAATCAATAAGCATATCTTCAGGTGAGGATTAACAAAGTCAGTCATTATAGAGTATAACTGTATGTTATTTTGAGGCTAGAAGTTATTCAATATATTATCTTTGAGAAACTATATAAATAGTGTATATAAGTATAGATATCCATATTTGGTACATATTAGAAACTTATATCATGCATAAGTCAATACAAGAATAGTTCATTAACAGTTTCATAATCTTACATTAAATAACTGCTCATAATACATAATTATAATTAAATTCACATTTTTTTTGCTTTTAGGATAGCATGTACCACTCTTCTATTTTCCCAAAAAGAAAAATATTAAGCTTGCTTGCCTTAAATAATTCTTAGTCTTAGATGAAAAAATCAGAGGAAAATATTATTAATGAGACCACACATGTACTTCATGATGTAGAAAGTTCTTATACATAATTTATTTAAAATATACATTAAATTACTTTCAGATTTTCCAAGCTAATAAAACTTAAGAAAAGAAAACATAATTTTCTCAAACTAAATCCATATATATGTTCCATATTTTCCTAATTTAAATTTACCTTCTCACTTATAGTTTCTTTAAAAAGTGAAACAACCTCTTTCTCATTTGTGATGAATCGCACAAACTATGAAATTTTACATATATTAATTAGTGCATTAGAATGTATTTACAATTTTTAACTGCCTAACCCTAAGGAGGACTTTAAAACTAACCAATGTATCAATAAAAGTGTTACATGATTTTCATCATTAATCACAGTGATTCTTACCATATATTTCTTAATAAAAAGTCATAATATGGCCTTTTGTTGATTATGATATTGTATGAATGTATAAAATGTCTTGATTCTATTTATAGTGGTTATACCTGTAAAGTAGTTGAAAATCTATAAAATTAAAATGAAACACAGTTATTTCTTTCAGATTTTGTAACTAACCAGTCCATGAGGTTTCGTCAACATCTATCAATTTGAGGCTATTATTTTAGATTCGCTGTTTTCTGCAGATGGAGTCTGGATTTATTTGTATGTGTGTCTATGACTGGAACACATGAATTTTAACTTCAGAGTGCTGTGATGTTTAGTCTGAAGAATCATTTCACCCTGGAATTTGTGCCTGACGTGATGTCTTATGAGAGCACCGACTTAGATAAACATTGGTTACCGAAGCGTAATGATCAACATTTTCATTGTATCACTCGGTGATTTTTCATCATATTGGAGACTAATGAATGCGAATCATAGTATCGGCACAGTAGAGCCAGCGACTTGTTCTACAAATTTCATAGTGAAAATGCTTAATGAATTCTCAGCATGACTGGGTGATAAACAAAACTCTTTGGACATCATGCTTTGCAGACTAGACATTGCTTTTTTCACTTAGGGTATATTTTTATCATCATTTCACCTGCAGAAGAGAGAGACATGGCCCGTTCGTACTCCTAACGAGTTCGTTTATGCATATGATATATATTTTCTGAAATAGGTGTATATTTAAGTAGGTAAAGAGTTGGTGTGTGTAAAACCATATCCTCACATAAATAGGAACATTATTATTGTTCCCTTACCATTATTTAACGGGAGATAACATTTGAGATTATAAATAGGGATTAGGATGGACAGGTAGATTGGGGAATGGTGTGTGGTGTGATACAATCCTATACATTTGTGTTTCTAGATACTTTCACAATTATTCCAGCTTCTTTTCCTCTGAATAACCTGTTGCTGTCCAAAACTACATGTTTTTCAACTTTAAGCATATGGAAATTGATAATTCATGAAAATAAATAATTCTGCATACTTAAATTTGGCAATTAGGTAGAAAAAAATCTAATGTCCTTGAAAAGATAATTTACTAAGTAAGTTAAAATTGAATAATGTCTTTGAAAATATGATTTAGTAATTAAATTATTTTTATTACCCGTAAAGAGAATTAGCCAGAAGGAAAGAAGTTCTATTTGAAGAATGAAATTGTCAGGTAATAAATTTGGTGTCAGAAATTATAAATTGAGTTCTGGCTTTCTAGCATTGATGATCACTTAGAATGATTTCATTTGTCAGATTTGCTTTTAAATGAGATATGGAGACAATTTAAGTATAATGTTAAATTCAGGTAAAGTGTAGTAGGACTCTTGTTCCCAAACTTTGCTGCATATTAGAATAATTGGTGAGTTTTAAAATAATCCTAATGCTCAGGTATCAAACCTCTTGCTAAGGCCGCTGGACAATGTTTGTGGTCCAACCATCAGGTATTTTTTTTTAAAGCTCCTTAGTTGATTCTAGTGTGCGGCGAAGGTTGGCAACTACTGGTATATAAAATATTAAATTAAAGGTCACTCCTCTGGAATATGAAATAATATTATTGAATAAAAACAGTTTTTAATTTAAATTACTTATTGTTTAAACTAATACATATGTCTTCCTTTTTCCTCCATTGACATCTTACTGGTGACTTCCACTCCCAAAACCATGCCCTCAGCCCATTGGTTATGCTTACATGCATGTATACAAGTCCTTTGGTTGATCTCTTACCACCCCCTACCCCCTTCTGCATAACCTCTGAGGTTTGATTGCCTGTCAGTGCTTCCCTGTCTCTGGATTTTTTTTGTTCATCAGTTTATTTCGTTCATTATATTCCACATATGAGTGAGATCATGTAATATTTACTTTTCTCAGTCTGGCTTATTTCACTTAGCATAATGTTCTCCATGTCCATTCATGCTGTTGTGAATTGTAAGAGTTTTTCTTTTATATGACAGCATAGTATTTCATTGTGTAGATGTACCACAGTTTTTTAATACTCATTTGCTGATGGGCACTTAGGCTGTTTCCAAAAAAACAACAACAAAAAACCAAACATTTCCCCTAAGAACAGGAATAAGACAAGGATGCCTACTTTCACCATTCCTGAGTGACATAATACTGGAAGTGTTAGTCATAGTGATCAGAGAAGAAGAAGAAATAAAAGACACCCAAACTGGAAAAGAAGAAATAAAACTGTCATTATTCACAGCTGACATGATCTTGTACATAGAAAATCCTAGACTCCTTATAAAAAACCTACTAGACTTAATAAATGAATTTGTCAATGTAGGAGGATACAAATTCAATACCCAGAAATCTATGTCTTTTTTTTACACCAATAACAAACTCACAGAAAGAGAAACTAATAAAACCCATTTCTATTGTAACAACAAAAAAAATAAGATACTTAGGATTGAACTTATCTAAGGAGGTAAAAGAATTGTACTTGAAAAACTTCAATATGTTGAAAAAAGAGGTAGAGGAAGACACAAACAAATGGAAGAATATACTATGTTCATGGATTGGTAGAATCAACTTCATTAAAATGTCCATACTACCTAAAGCAATTTATGGATTCAATGTACCCCCCCCTGATTAAAATACCAACAGATTATTTCATATATCTAGAATGAACTCTCCAAAAATGCATTTGGAATAAAAAGACTCTGAATAACTAGCAATTCTGAGAAAGAAGAACAAAATTGGGGAGATAACAATACCAGGTATCAAGCTATCTTATAAAGCCACTGTTCTCCAAACTGCCTGGTACTGGCACAAGAACAGACATAGAGATCAATGGAACAGAACAGAGAACCTAGAAATCAACCCAACCCATTATGCTCAATTAATATTTGACAAAAGAGGCATGAACATACAATGGAGTCAAGACAGTCTCTTCAATAAATGGTGTGGGGAAAATTGGGCAGATATAAGCAAAAAAATGAAACTTGACCACGAACTTACACCATACACAAAAATAAACTCAAAATGGATAAAGAAGTTAAGTGTATGTAATATGGGAAACCATGAAAATCTTAGAAGAATCCACAAGCAGTGAAATATCAGATATATGTCCTAGCAATATCTTTATCAATACAGCTCTAAGACAGTGGAAACTGAGGAGAAAATAAACAAATGGGACGATACTGAAATAAAAAGCTTCTGCACAGAAACCATCAATAAAACAATTATTCCAGCTTCTTTTCCTCTAAATAACCTGTTGCTATCCAAACCACAGGATACTTGCCAATGTTATCTCCGAGAAGGGTTTAATTTCAAGCATTTACAGGGAACTCATAAAACTTAACAAAAGTAAGATAAACAATCCAATAAAAAAAATGGGCCAATGATCTAAATAGACACTTTTTGAAAGGGGACCTACAGAAGGCCAAGTGGCATATGAAAACATGTGCAAAGTCACTTACTATCTGAGAGTGAGGTACCACCTCATACCTGTCAGAATGGCTGTCATCAACAAAGGACAAGTGCTGGTGAGGATGTGGAGAAAAGGAATCCTTGTAGATTGCTGGTGGGAATGCAGACTGGTGCAGACTCAGTGGAGAACAGTATTTCGTTTCCTCAAAAACTAATAATGGATCTCCCATTGACCCAGTGATTCCACGACTAGGAAATCAGAAACACCAATTAGAAAGGATATATTCACCCTTATGTTCACAGCAGTACAATCTATTAAAAACAGTTTTTAATATCTTATAAGCATATATTTTTCTTCAACAAAATATCAAGTAATTGTTTAGGAGAAATTATTTTTCAGATATAACCTTGTCCTGGGGACCTTATGCATATATTTTCAAATATTTATTAAATTATCTCCTAGTGATAAGTATGTCACTTATCATGATGATGTCTATCTGATACACAGCTCAATAAAAAATCAATCTACATACAGTGATACAATGATCTGTAAATTATTAAGTAGGTTACTATGATATATTTGTTGGGAAGAAGTTGATTTTTAGAGTATTAGGTGACTTTTTTTCAAACTTCAAATTCATCGAAGGAACTTACTGTATACTGCTGTTTAGAGTTCATTCTGAAAGTTTGTTATATAAATACATAAGTTTATAGACATATATACTTGTGAATAGTTTATATCCATACATATGCCTGTCTGTTTACTTCCTTAAAAACATAAATGTGACCCAGCCAGTGTGGTTCCTGGTTCACATTAACCTACAAACCAGGAAGTCACAGTTTGATTCTGGAGATGGCACATGCCCAGGTTGCGGGCTCTATCCCCTATGTGGGGCATATAGGAGGTAGCCAATCAATGATTTTCTCTCATCATTGATGTTTCTATCTCTCCCTTTCCTTCTCCCTTTCTCTCTGAAATCAATAAAAATATACTTTAAAAATCCCACATAAATGTTTACAAACATTCAAGAAGTATTTGTAGGATAATGATGAAGAATATGGACTTTAAAGTCACAGTGATTAGGTTTAAATCCTGTCTTTGTCTGTTACTAGCTTTGTTAATTTTGAACAAGTTACTTAAATTCTCTGTGCCTGTTTCCTAACCTTGAAAGAGTGTCTGACAATTATTCAGCACTAAATAAATGTTACTGTTACTTTTGTTTTATATTTAGTTCTGCAGCTCAGTATCTTTTGCTTTTTCAAATGGAACAAGACAATTTCCTTAGAAGTGTTAGTCTAGCGGCAGAGACATGTATATAAATAATTTTTCAAAAACAGTAATAGGATTTAGATGAGGAAGAGATGCTAATTTAGGGGAATGGGTACTGGGGTTCAGGGAAAGTTTCCAAATGAAGGCAACTATTTTGTGGGAATTTGCTTCATTGGCAGGTGAGGGGTAGAATATGCGTGCAGAGAATGGAATACATGTAAAGCTGATAGAGTTGAAAGAAAGCATATCTTGTTCAGAAAACAGCAGAGAGGTGAGAATGGGTGTGGGTGTAGAATGTGTGTAGAGAGAGAAGAGCCAGACCATGAAGAACTTGGATTCTGCTTAGAGTTTGGCCTTTTTCTTGGTAATGGAAAATGGCTGAAGGATTCACAATGCAAGTATCGGTCCTTTGAGGACCAATAACCAGTGCACTCACAAATACATTATCCAAGATGACAACCCGGAGCCCGTTCCTGGCCTCCAAGAGTCTCTGAAAGGTTCTTAACGGTGAGCAACAAAGGTAAATGTTTCGTTAATGTACCCGGCCCGTGTCTTCATTCAGCCTGGCTTTTCTATAATCTTCGATCATTTAGTTCCTTATAATGAAAACTAGATAACTGTAATATGTGTAATCTCCTTTTATCTGCAGTTTGTAACAGCACATAAGTAGCGGTAATTTTGCACCTAATATGGCTTTCAGTCATATAGACTGTTTCCATTTGCACCAAGAAATTGGCCATTTCGTCCGCCCACACTGAGTGGTCATGCTAGTGCCGAGTCCAAAGGGAACCCACTTTTTGTAGTTTCCTTTGACTCTCAGGGAGAGAGTCATATTCTTCTTTCATAGCGACTTACCAGGCCGCTGCAGGCAGGTACTGGAAGGCAAAATCATCTCCGCCTTTAGCCATAGGTACATAGTCGGTGGCAATAGCTCTGAGTATAAAATTAGGCACATGGTGGGATGCTTTAAGTCAACTTAAGACCTAGAGCAGGTTCAGAATTAGCTTGGGCAGAAACTGATAAAATATATTTATTTTGAACTCCAATATTTTATGGATTTTGGGGTGCATCAGGCCACATTGAGAGTGGCTTTGGGCTTGCCCTTCAATATCTTTAGGATTCAGCTTTCTTCATCTGTCCTCCATTTATGAAATGGTGTCATTTTAAATTTATATAAATGGAATGATAAAGTATGGAATCTTTTGGGATTGGCTTCTCTTTTTTTTTTCACTCCACATAATTCTCTTTGGGTTCTGTCCAGGTTATTGCATGCCACAATGCATAATTGTTGATGCTGAGTAGTAGTCTCTGGGATGGATGAACTGCAATTTGTATAGGTGCTCACCTGTTTAATGTTTTCTGGGCTGATTTCAGATTTTGGCTATTACAAGTAAAGCTGCTTTGCATTTTTGTGGTCTGGCTTTTGTGTGAACGTAAGTTCTTATATAGCTCTGCAATAAATGGGCGACAGTAAAATCATGAATTGTATAATATGTACTTAATTATGTCAGAAACTTCCAAACTGTTTCTGGAGTGGCCGTATCATTTTACATTTTATACTAGTAAAATGCAGGTATAAAGACATTCTGTAGCCTTGCCTATATTTGGTGGTGTCACCATTTTTCACTTTAGCCATTCTGAAAGAATGCAATACCACTGTTTTTAAGTAAATATGTGGATGGTTTTTAATTTTATTAGACTTCACACTTTGAGCTTCACTAACAGATTGCTGAAGTAGAAATAACAATTGTGTAATAACATGATTCCTGCCAAAAAAGATCTGACCTTTGAATAAACATCAGAGATCTTTCTCTGAGATGAGAAACCAATTGCTATGAATGATTCATAATATAAGCTTATATTAGATTCTTAGTTTGACATGTGTTCAATCATTTTTTTGGGACCTTCATATGTTCAGGTATGTTCAAATGTTAATTACAAAAAAATTTTACAAAACATTTGTATTTCAAATCAATATACGTACTTTCAAGACAGCTTCATAGAAATGGCATATTTAATAAAAATACTTATATACCAGCCAATCATGAAGTGAATTAATCACATGTTTATATTGGGCTTCATCATTTCATATGTACTGTTTTGCTTGGTCATTATAATAACTTGTATGAGGAAGGCATGGTATTTTCTAAAAATGAGAATTATTACTAAATTGCTGCTTAAGTCTTATCCAAGATTGTACAGCCAGCACTGGTAGAAGCATGACTGGGATCCATGTCTAATCCCAAGGTGCTCTATCTAGTAAAAGCAGGAATGAGGATGAAGACATTGGGTGAATAATAAAGTCCATGATTAATTTTTAAGATGAATGCTTATGAGATCAACACTTTTTAATAGTTTCTAGTTGTTGGAAAATACTGTATCTTGAGGACCAAAACATAGCTTGCTCTGTCTATTCAATTACCTACTTTAGAGTTAGCTAGCATTTATTGAGCTACGGGGAGAGGTGCACTTTTAGGTTGTATTTCACAGATCCAAATGTTAATTAATTTTGAAAAGCTTCTGCTAATAATATGAACATAAAATCGTTACTCCACACCCAAATATATTATAGCCAGCTTATCTTTTAAAACAGTGGTTCTCAACCTTCCTACTGCCGTGACCCTTTAACACAGTTCCTCATGTTGTGGTGACCCCCAACCATAAAATTATTTTCGTTGCTACTTCATAACTGTCACCTTGCTACTGTTAATGAATCGTAATGTAAATATCTGATATGCAGGATGTCTTAGGTGACCCCATGTGAAAGGGTCGTTCGACCCCCAAAGGGGTCTCGACCCACAGGTTGAGAACCACTGCTTTAAAAGTTCTATTTTTTGACAATATTTGGTAGAAGTAAATAATTTTTGTTTAAATAACAAGACAATTTAAACTGTCCTGTACCTATACAGGTAATGAGGTTAAAGTAGGTTTGTAAAATTGTAGTTATTTTTTCGGTTCAATTCTCAGCCCTTTAGTTTGAGCTGCAGAGATTAAATCCTGTGACTTTTTAAAAATTACATAATAGGAACTCAGATATAGCCGTTAATAATTACATTTATTTTTAAAAATTATATTTTATTTCAGAGAGGATGGGAGAGGGAGAGAGATATAGAAACATCAGTGATGAGAGAATCATTAATTGGCTGCCTCCTGCACATCCCCCACTGGGGATCAAGCCCACAAAGAACCCCAGGCATGTGCCCTGATTATGAGTGGAACTGTGACCTTCTGGTTAACAGGTTGATGTTCAACCACAAAGTCATGCAGGCTGGGCTATATTTATTTATTTTTCAAAGTAAAATATATAAGAAATAGAAGCAGTGCATCCATTGTGTTTTATTTTAAGGCATTTTTTCTTTATGTAACTTATGACCTAATTAAGTATATGGAAAAATCCTCCTATATAATAAAAGGCTAATATGTAAATTGACCAATAGCTGAATGACTGGTTGCTATGACATGCACTGACCACTAGGGGTCAGATGCTCAGTGCAGGAGCTGCTCCCTGGTAGTCAGTGCACTCCCACAAGGGGAGCGTCTCTCAGCCAGAAGCCAGGCTCATGGGTGGCGAGCACACAGCAGTGGTGGCAGTCGGACATCCCCTGAGCGGTCCTGGACTGCGAGAGAGCACAGACTGAGCTGAGGGACCTCTCTGAGTGCATGAATTTTGTGCACTGGGCCTCTAGTATATAATATAAATCAGTTCAGTGTGAAATGTGGACAATAAATTGTTAGCATTTAATTGTTAGCAAATAAATGATATAATATTTAATGAAGAGAACTGCTAGGGAATCAGATTGTCTTTAGTGACTATGGAATTGAGCTTACCGATAGTTTATAAAAACCAATATTGGGGGCCATACCTCTGTCAGTCTGTCATTCTTGAAGCCTCCTTGTCTTTCACCCTCACATTCAATCCCTCACCAAGTCCTATTGCCGTTCTCCCTAAATGTTTGCCCAGTTCAGCTCCCTCTCTGGTTCCCATCCACAGGCTCTTCCCCATAGTAGCAAGAGTGATTTGAAATGCAAATATGTATAATCATGTCCCTTCCTACTTCACATCTTCAGATGTTTCCTATTTTGCTCTTAGGAGAAAGTGCAAACTCCTGCACAGATGTAAAGTATTTTTTAGTTAAAAAAATACTTTATCTTCAGCCATAACTGACTTTTTCAGTGTCCTCTTGTGGACACTGCCCTCTGCCTGGGTCACAGTTCTTTCAGTCTTCCAGTATCCCATTGCCTTCACTGCCATTGTTTCTTTGTCCCTAGACTTGTGGGCTTTTGAAGCATTCTAAAATCTTCCCTCATAACGTTCATCACACTCTGTGATGCTATGTGTTTCTGTCCTGGTCCCCCTGTCCCACAAGGTGCCTTAATAGGAACCAGCTCTGTTTTGTGTTGCCATCTCTGATTCTAGCATAAAATGTGAAGCATAATCTGTGCTCAGGAAGTAATTACTAAATTAATAAGTGAGGAAATAAAACTGCATTTCCATAACCTTTTCTGTCAATAAATGACAATAAATCAGAAGAGGCATGCCTTATTATTAGAAACTCTTAAATTGAAGGTTAATATATTGACAAAATTTCTACTGGCCACTATTATAAAAAAATTATATTGTATCATAAAAAATGTCAAATAACCTCTTTATAGATGTATTTGCATAAACATATACATTCATTTGACTGTGAAACAATTGTAATTGAACAATTGAGTATTTGCCTCATATCTTTCAATACTTGGAAAGTATACTCGTATCTTTTTGTTTCTATATTTAGGATCAGTAAATAATACCAATCTTTATGTAGAGAATTTAGGATGAACAAGATGAATACTCTTCGATATAGCTAAAAATAAAAGATGTTTTCAGGAAAAAAAAAACAGCTTTATATTTATACACTAATACCTCAATGTTCAATGTGCTTTGGTCTTAGAAATCTTTACAAGACTTGAATTGGAATGATTGGATTGGTGAATCACTTTCTTTGCAATGAGTTTCCTCATTAAATGCTTCCTTTATACCATCGTCATAACGTGATCAAATTGCTCAGACATGCAAAATTATTTGTTTCAATGAACTGTCTTTTAAAAACGCTATTTTTAATAAAAATATGAATGTAATGGAATTAATTAGTTCTGTCTACAAGCAAACCTTTCAGTAAAACGCTTTAGGTCCATAATTAAACCATTTCATCCTGTAGTCTTGCCACTTTTATTGTTATAAAATTTAATTAATAATGCAATGATCATGTAGGCATTTGGGATGAATGTGTTTCCTGGGATTAAGTGTGTATCTTGTATAGATGTAGACATTTATTATATTTACAGACAGGTTCAGAAATCCATAAGTGGCATCAGCTTTTCTTACATTGGATATTTGGCTCAAACTGTCAGTGATAAAGTTTGGTTTTACTAATATATTTTTCTTTGATTTTAAAATCCACATGGGTGCTCAAGAGAAAAAACACAAAGAACAACAAAAATCACTCACAACCCTTTCAGCCAGAGATGAGAACAGCCACTATTTTTATCTTACTCTCTTAATTCTATATTCTGTTGTTCAACAGAGAGGTCATAATACATATGTCATTTTATTATTCATTTCACATGTTATTAGAATGAACATTTTTCTTTGTCATATAGAATACTTCAAAACTGCTTCACTATATGAAGTGAATATTATAGTGATCTTTCATATTCAAAATGTTAATAAGTAAAATTTTACCAGTTTTTTTTTCCATTTCAAAATGAAACGGTGAGCATCATAAAAACAATAAAATAAAAAGGACTGGCTAGAAAATTTAATTGAAACATTTGACAAATGTCTAATACTCTTGGTTAAATAAAACTTTCTAAAACTAGTAAGAATATATGCCTTAATAAATGAGCTGTGCTGTTCATAAAAATAATTCAGAATTTGATAAACATTAATATTTAATCACATGCATCCAAATTGAGGCAACACTTTGCTATTTCTTTTGGACTTAAGATGGGAAGAATTAAAAAAGACATTATGTTGACAGGATATAGGAATGAAGACAGGCTTCTAGTGGCTAGCATAAATACATCCTAGTAAAATCCAATTAATCTGAAAGACAATGTAACAGTACGTGTTAAAAAATGTCTTAAGCCATTTTTAGAACTTTATTCTAGGAAAATATTTTGACATCTGTTAAAAAATGGCAGTTATTATATTTTGCTTTTAAATAATAGGATAAAACTTGGCAGTAAATAGTTTTTAATCTAAATTATGGGATTAACTGGTTATACAAGTAATTCTATACCAATATAATTAAATGGCATATTTAGTTATTAAAATGAAATACATTACTGTCAGTTGGAAATGGATTACAAAACTGCATAATTTTATTTTACCTCATATGCGTGAACATATTCTTATTTGGTTAAAGTGTAAAAGGAGGTTAAATGTGGTAAGAACTTTAAAAAATTCTTAAACTTTTTTTTTTGTGGTCTGAGGAAGATAAGTCACAAATTAGGGCTGATTAAATTTTTTTTTTTCAGGAAGTCATTTTCTAAAAACACTAAAGTCATTAAGCAAAAAATAAAATGCATACAGAGTCATTAGTTTGGCCCTCTTATGGCAGGACCATAGCTATTGTCAACCAGTTCCATAAACATACATGATAATGTCTAACATGTAGGCATTCTTACTGTGTATGAGGCATTAACCATATTGCATGTATTTTACATACATATTAAGTCTCACAATGACAACATCCTATGGATATCTTGATGATGTCAGTTTTTTACAAGTAGAAACTAAGCCAGAGACAGTCTCGGTACCTTGGTTGCTCCAGTCACAGAATTAGTGTGTGGATGAGCGTGGGCTTGCATCCAGGTGATACAGCTTTAAAAGTCATTGCCTGGCCACTGTATCTCAGTGGTTGAGTGTCCACCTACGAACCAGGAGGTCAGGGTTCAAGTCCCGGTCAGGACACATATCCTGGTTGCAGCTCCATCCCCAGTAGGGGGCATGCAACAGGCAGTGAGCTCAACGTATCTTTATCTTCAATGTTTCTACCTTTTTCCCTCTCCCTCTCTCTCTAAAATAATCAATAAAAACAAAAAAATTAAAAAAAAATCGCTATACTGTTTATTAAGAATTAAAAACCTTGATCAGTTTAAGTAACTCCAGAGGATCATCTCTGGGTTCATCCTGAATTTTAGATTGGGATGAACGTCTCATAGTCTCTAGCAAAACACAAATTTGTCCCACATCTTTTAGGAAGTCAGTCTGGAATTCATTACAGGATTTTTTAAAGAGTATATTGGGAAACTATTCCTTTCTTTCCAAACTCCTAGACAAGTACTCTGCCAACTCTTTCTTTTTGAGCTTGCTTTTAAATAGTGAAATTTTTGTCAGCCTAATTTACAGTTATTAAAAGACCCAGGCCACAAGCCTGCTGTAATTATCACACAATCACCACCGCTGCTTAACACTGTCTCCGAGCTTCTTTAACAGCTTCCATGTTTATCCACTGGGTTGACCTTCACCCTGAGGAAAAGAGTAAGATCTACTTCTGCTCCTTGACTCTCAAATGCTCCCGTGTCACACTAGTAGATGTTCATGAGGACCAGTAAAAAGTGTGTGCATCTCTGTTGCCAAGCTTTCTTTTGCACAAGCTGCATTTGATGTTATCTGTTTGGTTTGGTTTGTTGCTAAGTGTGATGTTGGCTGTGGATTTATCATATGTGGCTTTTATGATGTTGAGGTATGATCCTTCTATTCCCACCTTGCTGAGAGTTTTTGTCAAGAAAGGGTGTTGGCTTTTGTCAAATGCTTTTTCTGCCTCAATTGATATGACTATGTGATTTCCCCCTCAATTTGTTTTTGTGATGTATCATGTTTATTGATTTATGGATATTGTACCATCCTTGTATCCCCGGTATAAATTCTGCTTGGTCATGGTGTATGATCTCTCTGATGTACTGCTGGATCTGATTTGCTAGGATTTTGTTGAGGACTTTGGCATCTATGGTCATGAGAGTTATTGGCTTGTAATTCTCTTTCATTGTGTTGATTTTGGTATTAGGGTGATACTGGCTTTATAGAATTAAGGCCAATGAATCTACAGCTAATGCTAAATCATTAGTATAACATGTATAAAGCTAACTGTTTCTGTCTCTCCTTTTGTCTTTCTCTCCTGTCCTTCATGAGATGTAGCCATAGTTTTTTTTTTTTTAATATATATATTATTGATTTTTTACAGAGAAGAAGGGAGAGAGAAAGAAAGTCAGAAACATCGATGAGAGAGAGACATCGATCAGCCACCTCCTGCACGCCCCATAGTGGAGATGTGCCCACAAGCAAGGCACATGCCCCCGACCGGAATCGAACCTGGGACCCTTCAGTCCGCAAGCCGACGCTCTATCCACTGAGCCAAACCGGTCTCGGCTAGCCATAGTTTTGAAGTTTTGTTTATACTTTGTGATATACAGAGAATAAAACAGTGCAAGTATGATGTCTTTACTATTTATTAGATTACATATCAATTAATGAGGAATCCAAGGAATCCTATTCTATATTGCCATGGAAAAACCCAAGAAACTGCATATAACAGACATTACAATTTCAAAATGTAGGCTTGGTCACAGCAATAAGTAACTTGTACATATTAAAACCTAGTAGCACATTTGTGACGGTACTCATATTACACACATTGATAATCACTTTGGGGTTTGGAAGTTGACATTTGAGGACACCTGATTTAATGTAGATTAGACCCACCCCTTCTTCTACTGGTAAATGGTGGGGAAATGGAGACTCATGGTAAATATCCAGTACCAGGAAAGAAATTAAGAAAATGTAATGTTTTTGAGCAATACACAGAGCAAGTGCTTATAAATTCATTTGAAAGCAATTGCATATGTATTACATACTGTATTCTTTCATTTCAGTGAATTACATTCTGTAATCCTTCATTATGTATTGAAGAATACAGCATTGCTCTCCTTTCTAGCATTTAGGTCAGGAATGGTGTTTGAAAAATATAAATGAAGCACAGGGGAAAAAATAGATGTTATGTACAAATCACTTTGGCAGAGTTGCTAGTTTAAAAATATTTTATACATTGATTCTTTTTATTTTCTTTTTGGGTACAGATTTCCTCAGAGACCACAGGTGGGAAATTACTTTATATTAAAGCAATAACAACAAAAACAGAATTAAGTTAAACTTGATATTTAAAAAATTTTAACCGACTTAGATGAATTCATATCATCATAACACTTGAGATACTAATAAATGAGGTCTCTGGCCTGAAGAACTACAATGTCAAAATCCTTAATGAACTTTATTCAGTGAAAATTCCTCTTTCCATCTGTATACATTGTGAAGTATGTTTTAAACAAAAATTCCTGGTATCTTATATAACGTACAGATAGATGGAGTAGTAATTTAAGATTCTTCATTAAGCCAAGACCGGTTTGGTTCAGTGGATAGAGCATCAGCCTGAGGACTGAAAGGTCCCAGGTTTGATTCCGGTTGGGGGCATGCACCTTAGTTGCGGGCACATCTCCACTGTGGGGTGTGCAGGAGGCGGCTGATCTATGTCTCTCTCTCATCGATGTTTCTGACTTTCTATCTCTCTCCCTTCCTCTCTGTAAAAAAGCAATAAAATATATTAAAAAAAAAGATTCTTCATTAACAGGTTTTTCTCATTTACAGTTACAAATTGTTCTTTCTAGCCTCTTTAACATGGGCATTGTATTACTAAGGAGGAGAATCACTTAATCTCTCTGTGCATATCTATTCTCATTGGTAAGTCGCACTATTTCTTTTATTCTAGATATTGGCAGCATAGCAGAGTTAAGAGCATGGTGTTCAGAATAAGGCATACCTGGGTTTGACTCATAGTTTTGCATATCAACGTAATTGGTACATTTTAAATATGTGTTCTAAAATTTAAAATGTTTTTTTTTCTACACTTCTCCATTGCACGCTTTTCAAAGTTCGCAAATCTCTGAATGCCATTCAGAGTTATATGCACACAAGATGCATTCATTTTGGTACAATGCCTAGAAAATCATACATGTCCAGTAAATAGTTGACATAATTTTTACTATTATTATTCTACTAGAACATGCGCTCCATGAAGACTTGTCTGTTTTGTTCACTGCTCTATTCCCATCGCCCAGGAGAGCGCTCAGCCATAGGATGTGTTCCGCATATATTTGCTAAAAGACTGAATAAATGAGTGAGTGAATTATTTTACCGCCTTGGGAGATTAGTGACCAGAGAGCTGAATTTTTTAGAATTTCTTATGATTACTGTTTGTACGGTGAGGAAATAAGGAAAATATTAGGTGTAGTTTTGCTGTTGTAATGGCAGTTTTAGGCTTTATAAGTGTATGTTTTAAACTTTAAAATCTAAACTTTGTACATCGATCCCTATTTCTGACCCAACATGCCTATGTTTGTGTGTATATAATTACATACATGTGTGTTTTATCGATAGCATAATATCTGATTGATTATGCATTTTAAATGTGTCTATTTTCTTAATCACACTCTTATGTGTCACTTTTTATCTTGTTGTATAATAATTATGTAACTACATCACATTGACCAAAATGTAAGGAGGCATCTATATTCATGAGGGATATTTGCCTGTAATTCTCTTTCATTGTGTTGTCTTTATCTGGTTTTGGTATTAGGGTGATGCTGGCTTCATAGAATTAAGGCCAGTGAGTCTGCAGCTAATGCTAAATCATTAGCATAAAGCTAACTGTTTTATACAAACTGTGGCAAAAATAGGCAGAAAAATGATACAATCACAAATGAGTAATGATAGAAGAATAAACTGTGTTTTGTGTACTTAAAACTGTAAACCTACTTTTACCCCATCCTGTTTTATGCCAACTAGAGACCCCGTCTGGTGCACAGGATTCATGCACTGGTGGGGGGCGTGGCCTGCGGGGATCTGGCTGCGGTGGGAGCACCACTCAGTCCATCAGCCCAGAGGCTGTGGACCCGCCCTCTGAGCGGCTGCTCCCTGGCCCAGCATCTTCTCTGGAGCTGGAGCACTCGCCTCTCTCCGCCATCCAGGTGGGCCGAGCCCAGGACATAGCACTCAGGGGTGGCAGACTAGGCCTCAGTCCCTCAGCAGCCAGGAACCTGCCTCTCAGTCTTTGGGGTCAGCTCTGCGAGCCTGGTGGCAGTGCTGTGTGACCTTGGTCATCCTTTGGAGGTGACAGGGAACCAGGAGGAGGAGCAGGGGCGAGGAGGCGACAGTCCTACCCTGGGTTCCGCCTGTGGCCCGGAGGTTCACAGTGGCAGCAGCCACTCATCCCAGCCAGCCAAGCAGGGCTCCCAGTGTGGTCATGCACTGACCACCAGAGGGCAGCTCCTGCATGGAGCGTCTGCCCCCTGGTGGTCAGTGAGCATAATAGCAACTGATCGACTGGTCATTCTGGTCATTTCACCTTTTTCGGCAGCTTTGCTTTTTATTATATAGATTTACCTGATCTAAGTTGTCACACTTTCACCTGAAACTTTGAAACTTTGCCCATGGTAGTTCGGACCAACCTGCCTAATCTGTGGTCCACACACACACACTTTCAGACTAGTTTTGCTGATTCCTGTACATCTCCTTACTGTTTTGTAGAGCTGGTAGACATTTCAGCTTAGAAGGTTAAATAATATTTAGATATCTCTTGTCTTACCATTATATTAGTTCATTTCTAAAGAAACCTAATCGCTTTCTTAACTTTTGATTAACAAAAACAAACAACTCTTTCCATCAACACATATCTACTAAAATATAAATATATATATATATATATATATATATATATATATATATATATATATATATATATATATATATGTATATATATTGAGACTCACAAGATTGGTCTCAATACCACTGTAAGGTTTCATGATACCAAAGGCTACAAGTGAAAACATATCAACAATGGTTTGAAATAGACAAATGTTAGTGCATGAACTTTATTCACCTAGAGAGGAAGGAACATGTTTATTCCATACATTTGTTTATGTAACAAAATTTGATTACTCACTTTTACAGAGTAGATACTGTGATGGATTTGGGGTGGGAAGATCATGAGCTTTAATTTGCCAAGAACTGACCAAGTTTATACTTATTATGGGCACATAATGATTAATAACACAGACTTTCATGCAAAAGGGATCCTTTTTGGACATTAAATTATAGATTTACTTTAGGTAAGGGAAATATAGACTTAAGATGTGAAATGTAACATGTTCATAAATAACAGGTAATGATAAAAAAATAAGTGGTACCCGCTATCAGCTCACTTACACTTTGTGTACACACAATAAAACAGAGCAGAAAGGCATCCTAAAAGTTGTCTAATGTGATACTCTGTTTTATGGCTGAGGAAACCAAACATATTCATTCCGTAAAGAAAATGGTTGATTGACTCTGAATTTTCACTCTATTTTTAAATCGCTACATCAAAACACAGGTTTAGATGGTACTGGCTCCAAAATGCAAATTAAACATCCTTGCCTCCATTTAGTTGTCACATTTTAATGGGTTATTTTGATCTCTTTCTTTCGTGAGAAATGATACCATTTTTCTCATGGCTTTGGACCCAGCCTGTTTGGATGTGCTTGACTTTATCCATCCGAGTTAACGTTTGGCTCTCCTCTGCAGGGAAATGATTATAACCTCTCACCTTCCTTTTTACCCTCCGACTTGTGGCTTTTCAAAACCCCTCTGTGCTGAGTTCGGGTCATCTCTTCACGGTGAGCTTGCGATGCATCCTGGAGCCATTTCACCTGTACGCATTTGCATATTTCAACAGCCTCATTTGTAGCAGTCACTTTTTAATTTCAAATGTAATTTTTTAAAAGGACCTGCTTTTATCTTTTCTGAGCCACTTCAAACAAAATGCTTTAGGATTTCCTGTCATCCCCTTTCTCTGTTTCAAAATGCTCAGCAGCCAATTTGTAGTTCTGTTCAGCTAGTTCCAACTGAACTAGAAAATCATCCATTTCTTCCCTGCTTTACTACATTCTTGGTAACTTTTAATAAATTTCTGTTTAGTACAGTCAGATTAGTCATGTACTTATTAATTAATCCTCTACTAAGTCCTTAAAACCGATTTGTTATACCAAGAAATGTAGATAGCAGTGTTGTATTTCTTCTAAATGCCTTTCCTAGAAGGTATTTGTTTGCAGTATGTTGTAATTTTTGATAATATCCTAATATTGGTATTATTTTTAGCTTGTGAGCCTCAGGGCATCAGAAAACATGTTGTGAGCTTGGTTTGCTATAGACAATTATACAGTACCTTTTTTATAGCATGTACACAACCGCTGTCTGCCGCGAATCATCCTTTTTGCTGACTTGTTCACTTTAACCAAAACTAGTGTACTCTTGAGAACTCAATCCATATGGACAGATATATTACATTTAATTCTCTTAGAGAAATTTTAGAATGAAATGCATTAAAATGTTAAAGATTAAAGTTGTTATAACTGTAGGAGGAAGGTTAATCAAATTAAGACTTCAGTTGAAATAGGAAACACTGAAGCCTTAGCTAACATACGAATGCGTATATGGCTTGCACTCAGATTCTTTACAAACATTCTGTAAATAAAGGGTGATTTTCCAAAGTAGTCAGGGCTCAACCAAGGCAGAAAGAATAAGAGGCTCGCAAGGCATAACATTTTACTGTTTTATTGTGTTCTAGACACTAGGCCAGAATTCTTCAATATAGCCAATTGCATATATTCTTCCTTTCTGCTTGTTGTAGCTTCTGGCAATTTTATTTTATTTTATTTTAATTTTTTTGCTTCTGGAAACTTTAAACAATGTTTGATATTAACTGAAATTCATAAAAAGGCTAAAGGTTTATTTACTCTTTCTGTGTCCATAAAACATTTCCATAAGGAATGATAACGATACTGAAAGAACAAGAAGAGTAGTGAGTCTATCCCAGGTAGAAAGTAACGGTATAACATTAATAAAGCAAGTTAGAATACATGGTAGAACATAATGTATGGTCGGGCCTAGATACATTCAGGTCATGCTCAGGAACTGCCTTTGGAGGGAGGTGATTAAACTTACTAATAGATTTTTCATTAAAAAAGTACATTGGATGTTTATCAGGGTGAACTTTCCTGTTGGGGTGGGGAGTGAGCAGAGCCTTCCTGCTTATCCATGTAGGGAAAGAGGGATGAGTTAGAAACCTACGTGGTAGATTTAAATGATGGGCCTGATCTATGTGGTTACTCTCATATCTGTACTGAGGATGTGGAGAGATCATTGCAACATACCCCACCTCAAACCTAGAGAAGGGAAGGAAGAAAGATGCTAGGATGTTTGCGGTCAGTTACTATTTGATGTGTATAGGAGACATCAGAGAGGCTGCGGTATAATTACCTGTATAACTGTACTTGAATTTTAGGAAAGATGTATGGATCAAATATAGTATGGAAATAGGTGTTGTCCTAAAAGATGAATCCAATGGAAGTTGGTAGAAACACTTAAGTAGAAGATACCGAGGGAGAAGAGATGAGAGACAGAAAGAACCGTGAGAATCAGGATAGAGGGACTTGGGGAGAAGAAGATGCACAGAGAAGGTGACTAGTTGCCTAACTTATTAACATTTCAGCAAATATGGAAAATATGGGTTTTAAGCAAATGCTATTTTTATGAAAAAAATTACATAGGTAGCACATTTTTAAAATGCATATAGAACAATTGGTCTATTATATGACAGTGTCAAATCTTGGTTGTGGATAAGTTAAAAAACCAAAATTTTTAATACATAAATTTTATTTGTAAATTTTATCTGTTATTAATTTTATTTTCCTTATATCTAAGATGCTGAGGTTTTTCTTCCACTCTTTTTACTTGAATGCATGCTAATACTGTAGAGTATTGGGAAAAAAGTAATAAAATACTATCTTTTCTATCATGATTGATTTGTGATTTATTACCTTATGATTTATTTTAAATGTAGAATTAAGCCTAATAGGTATAATATATCAATTCTATATCCTAAAGTTTTGCAAAAAAGTTTTTTTTTACTACCAGTGTGTGCCATTTTTGAAGTTAACTTGCCCTCCCCTATATCAATCATAGTCAAATTAGTTTTCTTAAGGCTTTTATTTGCATGAGAGTATAATCTTTCACCTAGTTTGCAAACATTGTTGAATTTTTCTGTCATAAAACAAGAAAAGTGCAGCTATACAAACTTTTTTCTTTCTCTTTGAAAAATAATATATTATAGAATATCTTGTAGTTTACTAGTATGTACATATGTGTGTGCATATATATATATATATATATATATATATATGTTTCGTTTTAATCTACAAAAATTAATTTAAGAACAATAATTAGATTATTTCTTCGCTTTTACAACATCCCCTCATGTTGAAAGTCACTCCTAAAATTTAACTGCCGGATGTTTTCTTAGGGAAGTCCATACTGGTTTCCAGTACCTTTAAAAAACTGACTTCAGCCGAGACTGGTTTGGCTCAGTGGATAGAGCTTCGGCTTGCGGACTGGAAGGTCCCAGGTTTGATTCCAGTCAGGGGCATGCACCTTGCTTGAGGGCACATCTCCACTGTGGGGTGTGCAGGAGGCGGCTGATCAATGTCTCTCTCATATCGATATTTCTGACTGTCTATCTCTCTCCCTTCCTCTCTGTAAAAAATCAATAAAGTATATTAAAAACACACACACACAAAAAAAACTGACTTCAGCTGGAAATGGGTGGTGAAAATGGGTGCTGTAATCATGTCTGTGTACCAGCACGAATTATTGTCATTTTGTACTTAAATATAGTTAATGTGTCCTTAACATATATATACGGCTCTGTTGAAATCGTTCTAAAATTAAAATATAGCTCTTCAATGGCTTCAAGCTGATAAAAGAAAATTAAATGAAGTCTTCGGACTTGACCTTTTCATCCGTCTCTCCGCTGATATAATGTCAGGGTCGTTTCCGCACAGCAGGGATGTTCCAGCCCTTTGCCTCCCTGTCCTAGACTGACAGGTCCCCCGTTCCCTCACACACTCCCTGAGCCACAACAAGGAGAGAGCAATAACGGGGGTTAACTGAAAAGGGTAATTTTGCGCTCTGGGTAAGTCGCTGGAAGTGATCCCAGCAGTTATAGGCCAATTCACTTGTCTTAAGTCACTGCTCCAATTCTGGACAAGAATTTTGATGAGGTGTTACAATAACAATGTAACTCAATCGGCCCGCAAATCAGTCTCATAAACTTGCACAGATAGGGTCACGGTTCCTGTCTCTTACTTTTTATGAGGTTTCGCTTGAAGGAAGCGGCAGCAGACGCTTCTGTATTCATCAGGAGCCAGTAGCCGCTGGGGCCAGAAAGTGGTGCCTCTCAGAAAATTGGGGGCAGCTTTATCCTAAAGTACAACTTGGGGACACTGCTGAAATGAATGGTATTCATGCTGAAATGAATGGTATTCAGGAGTAAGATATGTGTTTTTTTGAAAACTTGCATAGAAAATCCAAAGCTATTAATTGAAGCAGTATCGATTAAGCAATGACAATAGGCAAAGCCGCTGTGCTGAGTGCTCCCTAGGATGCTGAAATGTCTCACGACGGTTTTGAGCATTCATCTGTGATTAGTTGGGCAGCCTGGCATGCACTTGGGTCATTCCAGTAAATGCAGAAAGAATTTTCTTAGGTAACACAAATAACTGAAGAAGTGCTTTGTATTTGCCGCTACTTTTTATATCTCTGATTGTCCTAGGTGTACATGTTGTTAAGTAATTGCAACACTTCACATTGTCCTATTGCGAAGTTATGTTGCAGGAATAGTGCATCCTCTTTCACATATGGGTTATGAAAATGTATGCGTAGCTTTATGAGGTGTACATGCATGCATGTATATGCATGGGTAAATGTGTGGGTATGGGTGTGTAGTGTTAGGAATTGCGGATTCTGATTCAGTAGGTCTGGGTTGGGGTCTGAGATTCTAACAAATTTCCTGGGTGATGCTATTGCATCTAGTCCATGCACCAGTCGGAGGATAGAGGGAAAGTGGGATATAACACAGGCTTCAGGTGCTGTGGGAAACGTCATTTTTAACATTAAGTAAAAACAAAACAAACAAACAAAAAAATCCCACTCACACAAAACAATAATGTGTATAACAAAATTAACATAGGTTATCTCTGGGGAGTAGAATATATGTGTTATTAAAATATTAGAAATTAATAGAAAATTCTGAGCTTTGACTTCATTAAGGGATGTTTATGAGTATGCAATACTTTTATGGATGAATTTATTTATCTTTAATTTATTTCTTTTATTGGTTTATTTTTATTGATATATAAACGACATAAAATTGTATTAGTTTCAGTTCTATGGCAGAATGATTTGATTTTTTGTATATTTTGCAAAATGATCACCACTGTATGTCAAGTTGATCATCTATCACCACACAGAATTACATTTTTTTCTTGTGATGAGAACTTTCAAGATCTATTTTAGTTCAAATGTACAATACAGTATTATTAATTACTAGAGGCCCGATGCACAAAATTCCTTCAAGAGTAAGCCTTCCTCCCCCTCTTCCTCCTCCCCTCTATCCCCCCCTCCTTCCAGCACCGCCTTCCCTCTGGCACCTGGGACACAGGCTTACCTCTGGCTGCCAGCGGGCACCCAGGATTCAGACTTCACTCAGGCCACAGGCGGGCACCCTGGACCTGGGCTTCTCAGCCCCAGCTTATTCCAGAAGAACGTCTAACTAATTAGCATATTATGCTTTTATTATTATAGATCGTCACCATGCTGCCCACTGCATCCCCGGTACCTATGTATTTCATAACTCGTTTTTTGTACATTTGGCCCTTACATACATTTCACACACCCACTGCCCTGACAACCACCAATTTAATGTCTATATCTATGAATTTATTTTCTTCACTTAATTTATTTTTATTACATTTAATTTTAGTCTATGCTTAGCTCAACTGGATTTTTTTGAGGGTCCATTTGTATATATGTGTGTGTGTGTGTGTGTGTGTGTGTGTGTGTGTGTGTGCGTGTGTGTGTGTGTGTGAACGCACATGATAATTTGATTCTATTATAAGGAGGTCTAATGAGGCAGCTGTTTAGCAGAGAGCCCAATTTTACTCAAAGCAGTTGGTTTGGTGGCACATGGAGGCATGCTGCAGTTACCCCGAGAGCTAAGGAACCCTCCATCCTTTAGGTTGGGAGAGAGAACATGGAACCTCACTGTCTTTTTCACATCACACACATATATGTAATAGGATTGCATGGGTTGTGTTTGGTTTTCCAACCACAGAAGCAGAATCTAGCTCACAAGGTTGTCTGGTAACCTTTATATGGATGAGAGAGACTGTGTTTACATTACCTCTTGTGCACTTCTCCAATGCAGAGTGAAAAGGACCTCCCTCCAATGGTTCTTTAATTATGTAAGGCACAACTGCTTCTTCTGAACTTAACCTTTGACCTTCTATCTACATTCTGAACTGGCTTACCTTTTATAAGAGTCTGGTTTGCTATTTCAATTATTTTAGAATAATTTGTATTACTTTTCTCATGAAAAATAGATAATGCTTTCAGCTTGTCAGCATTTTAAAAAATGAATGAGCAATAATTAATCTGAACTTTTCATTTTATTTGATATTGGAGCACATGCAACTGACACTTTTTTATTTGGAATGCTATGGAGATTATTTTTTGAATTATGGAAAAGTAATCAATTTTAACAAAACAATGGCCACGAAAAAGAAACCCTCTGTCTCCTGCCCATAATGTGCTTAGGAAATTCATATTGATTCAGTTCTGATCATCCCATATAATACTGTGCATTATGAAATGGAGCACTGACCTTTTTTAAACTGTGAGAATATTATATATGTAAAATTAAAATTAATAAAAGAAGCTAATTTGTTCTATATGATCCCTAATTAAATCCACGTGTCATCAATATCTGTACTATGCAAACTATAATTGTAACGATTATAAAAACGTATGTCATGTAACAGTGATAAATGGTAAAGATGTATGCATTTCCAAAGGACTAGAGATTTTGGAGAGACCAATATTTTAACATTTAAGTATTTATAACAAATACGTTTAATAATAATTTAATAAATATGTATAGTTTAGGATCTCAGTCATTTGTGAAACACAATGAACATCATACACTGGTGAACAGAAATAGATACAAAGAAGCATTGAACAGACTGCCAAACTTCAGTGGGGATGCACCTTCCATCCGTTTCCCACTTCCTCCCCTGGCCTTCCCTGCACTATTGTCTGTCTATGGGTTATGCATATTCTATACAATAAAAGTCTAATATGCAAATCGATGGAATGGTGGAATGACTGGTTGGTGGGGGCAGGGTCAGCAAGCGGGCCGCTCCAGGCCAGCCAAGGCAGGTGCCAGTAGGCAGAGGGAGGGGACAGTGATGAAGGGCTGGCAGTGACTGGAGGCGGCGCAAGGCGATGGAAGGTGGTGTGGGCCAATCGCCTCCTGCATAGGGAGGCCAGACTGTGCTTAGGAGCACTCTCCTGGTGGACCCGGCCTAAGCCATCAGTCAGACATCCCCTGAGGGCTCCAGGACTGTGAGAGGGCACAGGTTGGGCTGAGGGACCTCCCTCCTCCAGTGCACAAATTTTCACGCACCAGGCACCTAATATGCATATAAATTCATTGCATAATTTCTTCCTGCCCTCAACCCACTCTTCTCTCTGAAATACTTCAGTCTGTTGCATGCTTCAGTGTCTTTAGATCTTTTTTGTTCATTAGTATATTTTGTTCATTAGATTACAAATGTCAGTGAGATCTTATGATACTTGTCTTTCTCTGAAGGCTTATTTCACTTAATACTCTCCAAATGCCTCTATGCTGTCTCAAAGGGTAAGAGATCCTTCTTTGTTAAGAGCTGTGATGCATTATGTAAGTGCATCACAGGGTTTTTGTTTGTTTGTTTGTTTTTAATTGTTTAAAGTATCACAAATAGCACACGTGTCTCCTTTTCCCCTCATTGACATCTCCTGGCCTCCATCCCCCTGGCACATGCCCTTACCCCCCTAGTGTCTGTACATCACAGGTTTTTAATCCACTCATCTACTGATGGGCACTTGGGCTGTTTCCAGATCTTAGCTATTGTAACTTGTGCTGCTATGAACATAGGAGTGCATATATTCTTTCTGATTGGTGTTTCATGTTTCTTAGCATATCTTCCTGCAAGTGGGATCACTGGGTCAAATGGGAGTTCCATTTTTAACTTTTTGAGGAAACACACTAATTCCCATAGTAATGTGTCAGTCTGCATTCCCACCAGGAAGATACTAGAGTTGTTTTTCTCCTCATCCTCACCCGCACTTGTTTATGGATGTGTTGATGATAGCCATTCTGGCAGGTGTTAGGAGGTATCTCCTTGTTTTTTTCAATTTGCATCTGATAATTCATGATGTATTTTTACATATGTCTCTTGGCCATTTGTATGTCTTCTTTAGAGAAGTGTCTATTCAGGTCTGCTCATTTTTAAAATGGGTTGTTTGCCTTCCTTTGTTGAATTGTCTGAGTACTTTAATATATCTTGGGAACTAACACTTGTCATATATACCATTGGCAAATATGTTCTCCCCTACAGTGGGTTCCCTTTTCATTTTGATTCTTTCTGCAGAAGCTTTTTTATTTTGATATAGTCACATTTGTTTATTTTTTTCATTTGTTTCTCTTGACCTAGATATTTACCAGTGAAAATTTTTCTAAGTGACATGTCTGATATTTTGCTGCCTATTTTTCTTCCAGGATTTTTACTGTTTCATGACTTAATTTAAGTCTTTTATCCACTTTGAATTTATTCTTGTGCGTGGTGTATGTTGGTGGTCTAGTTTCATTTTTTGGCATGTACCTGTTCAATTATCCCAGCACCTTTTACTGAGGAGACTGTCTTTGCTCCATTATATGCTCTTGCCTCCTTTGTCAAATATTAATGGAGCATTGCCCTGTTTTGTTCTGTGCTCCTTTCAGTCTGTCTCTGGGCAGAAATGTAAACAAGCATGTGCATGCATGTGCACACACAGACACAAACAATGTAAAGACTTACATGAAAGAAATATAAAGGTAATGATAGGAAAGCTGAACTTTATCTTTGAAAATCACAGAGCAGATGGATTGATTTAGGTTCTATCTCGTGTCATTTTTATCTTGTTATAATAATGGCCATTTGATTTTTTTTTCATTTCATTTTCTCCCTTTACTAAAAATAGCTTACTAGAGATAAAAGAGCTGTGGAAATGGCCTTCTTTGAAATATATTGACACAGATTTTTAAAAAAATATATTTTAGGCTCAAGATAATTCTCAATGATCATTCCTAACCAAATGTTACTAAAGGTAGATTATATAAACACTGAGTCTCTTTATATATTGTTTGTTTCTATAGATACATTTTCATTCTTATGCATTTAGATAGAGTGCATTACACTCATTTCTCAACCCATGTAGATTTGAATAAAGAGGTATTTTGTGTTTCAGCTAGGTGTTGTTTCTTATCATTATGTCATTCCCGGCATATTGACAACTACTTTGATTTTGTGTGGAAATGCAAAATATTTTTAAAATATACGCAAAAGGGGGTAACATTAATGACTTTGAGATTTACTACTACTTTACTATTCTAAGTATGTCCCTATCCTTTAGATAATCAAGTAAAATATTTTTATAGAAAACATCAACTAAGGTTAGAAGCTTTCAACTGTGAATTCACAAAAATTTAACACTTCAATCCTGATTCTGAGTGGTAAATGCAGACTTTGATTTTAGTCCTGATAAATGTTATAAAATATTCAAAACTATAAAAGACAATCAGGGTTTTAAGGAATATAGTACAACATTTGAAAATATTTAAATTCATTTTACAATCATAAAAATATTCACTTCTAAATACCAGTGTCAAAATATCACAAATGATAATATTTACTATTTTATTTTTGTAAAAAGCTTTATACATTGTTAATTAATACATTGGTAGTGCATAGACAATCATCTAATTTCCATCCAGTATAAGATGGATGGTCTAAATGTATTGCATATTACTGTACTGCATTTAGTTAATATTGTCAAAACTTTGGAGAAGTCTTAATCATGGGTCCACAAAGACAATCAAAGAGATAAATATGACTAAAGAGAATGCTCACAGTAGAGAAAATTTGACCAAGGAAAGAAAAAAATGAGTGATTTGAACGATGGTGTTCAAATTAATGAAGGCAAGTTTGTCGAGACTGATGTCCCAAATCCATGTCAAACACAAAGAAGTTTCTCTTGCAGTTAATATTTCCTAAATAGCTTAATTTTCTGATAGTGAACGGGTTGTGTCTTCATCTTCGAAGTAGGATCAGCAAAGATTTTAATACTCATGCAAGTTTTTTTTCTTCCTTACCATTAACGCAGACAAGGAACATTCATTGGTTCTGTTGAGACTTTAGAAATTTTATATTTTGATAGTGTTATAATATTCACCTTCAAAATATATTTTTAATTACCAGGCAATATATAAGTGCTTCCCAAACTTTTGTTATTCAGTTACCACCTTTTAAATTTGAAAATATCACATTAGACAGACACACACACACACATATATATATATATCCTCTTTCAAGGATGCAATCAAGTAATAATAATTTGAAGTCTTCCATTTGATATGCTAGTTTTTAATATTATACTTAAAATAGATACAAAGCCATTAAAACTTTTAAAAATCATCTCTACACATTACACCATGCTGACAACAATGTGAAGTCCACACTATTTAGCAAAATCCAGAAATAATGCAATTTGAAGTACAAAGACATAAGAAAACATTTTGTGTAAAATTATGATCAAAAGTCAAGATAAGTTCCATGATGCTCATTATCTGACACTTTTAATATCTATTATCAGAGCCCCCATACACACTGAGTAATATTTTTGCATTATTTAAATATCAGAACTCTGTTATCAGTTGCACTGTCACATGTCTTTGTGATGGATGGGAGAATTACCGGACGCCTTAAGCTCTGACACCGCAATGTCAGCAAAGCGGCACCCACCTGCGATGGGTTAGGTAGCAAGGGACGATTTAGTAAAGATTATTCCATATCTCCTTCAACAGCGCTTTCTGCAGGCAGAAGCCAGATAAAGACAGGTGGGAAGAAGTTGTGTTTTCACAGTGGTTTGCGTCCTTTTTTATAGTCTTTGAACATCTAAAATAAAAATATATAAGCTGCTTTCCTTGAAGAGCCTTGATACCAAGAATCAGGTAATAATCTACATTTGCTCTCTCAAAGACAGAATTGCCCAGCAATTTGCTATTGATAAAACTGCAAAGTGCAAACCACATATTAGTGAGTGGCTTAGTGAGAAAAAGAGGTATACATGGTATAATCTTTGTGCTAGTTCTGTTTCTTAAAAGATCAGACAGCATTAGGCATTCAGTGACTATTCTTTATCAGATAAACTTCACATTATTAATTGATCACATGTATAACTGTTTAAGCCTGGGATAATCCTATATAACAAAGAGCTAATATGCTAATTAGACCAAACAGCCAAACGACCTTCCGGATTACTTCTGGATGAAGCGAGGGCCTGCGGAAGCTACGAGGGGCTGCAGGGGCCAGCCAAGACAGCCAGGCTGCGAGGGCCAAGCCCCTTGCACGAATTCCATGCATTATTATTGTTTATAATCCAAGGATTTAATAATATATATTGCCATAACAATTTTAATGTGATGCTAACTTTTGAAGAGAATATTTTAATCAAAATGGCAGCTTCTGTAATATTTTGCCATGTATATAATACTCATCTGGCTTGGTTATGAGGTTTTTGATTTGTTGGAATCTCTTAATAATTGTTCCATAAGAGGATATCTGACCTCCAGTTAGTTTCATGTTTCTAGCGAGGATGTATTAAATAATCATTAGCAAACATATTTTATCCATGTATTAATTTAGTCTTGGAGAAGAGCATTACTTCTTTTCTCTCATACTTCTCTCATACTTATATTTAAAGATCTTTTTAGAAAATACCTGAATTAACAGCCTTTCTTCCTTTCTCCTGTGAGTTTGGGCACTAGCTGCCATGGTTTTGTCACAAAGCAATTCAGTTACTGAAGGAAATGACATTGTCCCAAATCAGTGGTCGGCAAACAGTGGCTCACGAGTCCCTTGTGGCTCTTTGGCTCCTTGAGTGTGGCTCTTCCACAAAATACCACGTGCAGGTGCGCACATACAGTGCGATTGAAACTTAGTGTCCCATGTGCAGAAGTCGGTTTTTGGGCCTGGGCGAGTCTATTTTAAAGAAATGGTTCTAACGCTGAGCCACACTTAAGGGGGCAAAGAGCCACATGTGGCTCCTGAGCCACAATTTTCCGACCACTGCCCCAAATCATACACAATTTCCTTTGTTTTTTGGTGTCTGCAAGCAGACTACAAAGACAAATTAGTAGGCACATCTAGAAGTCAACAACAGAACATACACCATCCTTGTCACTGATCTACCTAATACTGTAGAGCATAGGTCTCTTTCTCTTCACATATATGTGCATATATTTTACATTCACAGCATTTCCAATAGGTTCACTTCTTAAAAATGAAAGCCTTGCCCTAACTGGTTTGGCTCATTGGATAGAGCGTTGGCCTGTGGACTGAAGGGTCCCAGATTTGATTCAGGTCAAGGGCATGTACCTTGGTTGTGGGCACATCCCCAGTAGGGGACGTGCAGGAGGTGGCTGATCGATGTCTCTCATTGATGTTTCTGGCTCTCTATCCCTCTCCCTTCCTCTCTATAAAATATCAATTAAAAAAAAAAGTTTTCTTAAAAACGTCATTACCACTCTGGTTGGTTTGGTTTAGTGGTTATGTGTTGGCCTGTGGACTGAAGGGTCTTGGGTTTGATCCCCAGCTCTGCTTTGAGTGAATTGCATGAGGCAACTAACCCATGTATCTCTCTCACAGCAATGTCTCTCTCTTTGTCTTCTCCCTCTGTCTCTCTTCCCCCCCTCTCTCTTCCATTCCATCTAAAAACTCAATGGAAAAAAATATCTTCAGCTGAAGATTAATAAAAAAAGTCATTACCATAATTTGGTTAATAATTTAAAAAAGGATGTAGTAGTATATTATGTTGGTTGGTGCTCTCTTCAGTTTAGCTATAACTGTTGCATTCACCAGCTAAGATATTAGACAACTAACTTAAACTTAATAAAAATTAATTAGTATTGTTATCAATTATTATCTTTTATACTAATTTTACTTATCAAGAACAAAAATATTGTTTAATAAAAGTAACTTTGAAGATTTTGTTCTGCTATTTTCAGTATCAATTACTGATTTATTGTTTTTGTCTTGATGTTTAGTACAGTTTTGAACTTGTCTCAAAAAATGATTGGGTGAAGAAGCTATTCCAGGCAAGGGGTGAACATTAGAATAACATGGGATTAGAAAATGAGATGTAGGGCACAAAGAAGGGCAAATAGCTGGGCACAGCTCTAATGATGGCCAGTGAAGCGGTCAGTTACTATAACACAGCCGGCCTTTCAATCCAAGCAAAGAACACTCAGATTCCTAAAGGACTTAACGTCAACTCAAGGTTCTTCCTTCCATGTCTTAGAGGTCCTATACTTTCAATCAAATCAAATCAAAGTGCATATACTGTATTTTCCAGCATATAAGTCAACTTTTTAACCCAGGAAAATCTTCTCAAAAGTCAGGGTCATCTTATACGCCGATGTCGTCTTATAGGGAGAGTATATCCCAAACTCTATATTTTAAATGGAAAAGTTGAGTGTCGTCTTATACGCCAGAAAATACAGTGTTTTGTTTTATGATAAAGTCTAACTGTTTAGCTTATCAGTTTATATTCAGTTTGAATTCATGAGTCAGTGAGGGCCATGAGGTGCTGTTGACAGAAGAAAGAGAGGAAATAGCTATTCTTTATACCTGATGTCCCTGTTTTTAACCAAATCTGTTATTGATTAAGCCAAGAGAAAGGACACTCTGGTTGGTGGGAGACTAAGTTCAAACTCAGCCTATTGCTATCTGGTCTCATGTGCTCCCGAACCGCCAACGATGTAAATGAAGGCTCAAGTCTTCTCGTCCGTGCCAGTAACCCACTTTTAAGATTGTGTTGAGAAAATGCGAAATATAACTTTAACATGTTTTAATACTATAACTGTTTTATTTTATAAATTAGAAAAAAGTATAGAAAAACAACCTTACTACTAATCTTCAATTTTCCTGTTTACACCACCCATTTTCTTGCTTACCTAATCCTTTATTGCTTTCACGCATTTTTCTGTTTTTCATTAAGTGGAATGAGAATAATGAGCCTCTTAACCCAAAATTTGACTATTTATAATGGAAAGGTCTCACTTGTATGACCTGGGCAACCTGAAGGTGTAGCCTGGGACATTTAATTTATTAGTCAACTTTATTTTATTGAGGATCTTTTTAGTTGTTCAGCCCAGTGTTGAGTTACTATAGGGATGCAGAAAAATAAGCTATGTTCTCTGTCCTCAAAGCACTTAGAATCTAATTGGGGACACTAAGTAATTGTTACCTTTGTAGAGCAATCTAGATCTAGTGGTAACTCCTGTGGTTTGGACTAAGTGTTATGAGAGCTCTGAGACTCATTTGTGGAATGGGAATTATAATATTTACCTCACAGAGGGGTTGAGAGTAACAGAAGAAATAATGTATGTAAATGGTTGAACTGGCCATGTAGCAACAGCAAGCTTTCCAAATGGGGTAGCTATTGAAATTATCAGTAATGATGGTCACAAATGAGTGAGTGCTGGGGTAATTAGGAAAGACGTCATGAATAGTGGAACCTGGGTATTAAAAGAAGGCACACAGCAGTAATAAATACGTATTTATTTAATTAAAATGAGGTAGAAGGAAATCAGAGTGGAAGTGATGGGAAATGAATATGCAAAGGAAAAAATGCAATTTTGAGCATTGGCAAGTATTTTGAGAAAATAAAGAAATTGGGTTGTACAGAGTAGAAAATGTGTTTAGAGAGCTAGAAAGGTTATAATCTTATTTATGAAGACCTTATACTACCAAGAGTTTTACATTTGATTTTTCTAAGAAAAAAATGATAATAAAGGACTGGGTGGGCAGGTGCTGGCTAAAGGGGGTCAATGGGAAATCAAACAGACAAATAAAGGGGACATTTGTAGTATTTTCAAAAATAAAGATAAAAAAAAAACAATAAGGGAACTCTTAGTTGGCAGTGACATGTAAAGATGAATCTGAAGATAGTAGGTGAGAGGATTGGAAGAGGCAGGTCTCGGTTAGACCAATAAAATGGGAAAAAGCAATGATAATCTTCCCCACTGTGATTGGGCAGTGAAATCTAGACCTTTCATTGAAAGAAGCTGTTATGGAAAAAGTGCTGGGAACTTGGTGACATGTTTGGCTCTATATTTAGTTTATATTCAGTTAGTCACCATGTGATTTCTACAGTGCTACTCTGTTACTTACATCAATAGTCAGTTAAGAAAAAAATGGTTATATGAGAGAAATAAAATTATGTAATAGGTATATTGAGATTGGGGTGACTTAAATTTATTAGGTAGAAATTTTTGGTGTTTGATAAGAGGTGAAGAATGAGAACTTGGATCAATAGAACTGTTGATAAAGATTTCTTGTTATTGATATTAAGGTTGAAATTATGTGAATACATGCAGTATTTAATGCAATCAGCACCCAAGGGTTGTGTTTTTAAATAGAAATATAAATGACTTTCATGATTATGAACATTAAAATATTAATAAAATTTGAGGTTTGAGAGTAAGAGGATAAAATTTCTAATTTAATGGGAAGTGAAAATGAGAATAATATTAATACCTATTTTCTTAATTTTAATTACTTCCAATTAAAATCATGACCGCTGAAAGTTTCATATTTAAGGTAGGTAAAAATATATCATCATTTTTAAAATTTCATAGAAATATCTTTGAGACAGTATATCATGATTATTTCCCTTATATTTCCAAGTAGCTATCCAAGGTAGTTACCATACCTTGATGTTTGGCATTTTCTAAGCTAGGTCCTATATTCTTCTGAATTTAGTTTTTAGTCAGCAAAACATTATTTGATCTGTGTACTGATTTTATTTACATCTTTCTTTAATTCCTCATTTTTGCATGTTTTCAGACTCTTAAAAATCCTATATAATAAAAGATTAATTTGCAAATTGTCTTCTCATCTGGGACTTTGGTCAGGAGGCGGGGATAACCAGCCAACCACCTGTGAACCCTCCCCCTCCCAATCGCCTACTCGTGATTGGGGGCAGACTGGTCTGGCCGGCCAACCTTTCACATCCCCTCCCCCCCAGCCACCCAGCCTGATTAGCTCTGATTGGGGCAGGAGAGCTGGACCCCACCCCTGCATGAATTTGTGCACCAGCCTCTAGTATTTCAATATGAGAGATTTTCAAGACAGGAAGTAGAAGAGACCATCTAAATTAGTGTATTTCTTCCAAGAAAAAATTTTATTCCTAGACTGCTAGAAATTTAGGTCAGCAATGTATCACTAATTGATTAAACCAATTAAGGGCTGATCATACTACACATATTTTCATTAAAGGAAGTAATGTTAAGGTTTAAATCAAAGCGAATTAATATTGAACATAAATAGAGAACTAGGATATTAATTTTGGACAGATACTTAATATATTTTGAAATATCTTACTGTTAAATATTTCTCTTTTTTTATCCTAAAATATGTGGAAAAAAACAAAATATGAAAGCAGGGATTAAAAAATCAAATGCCTAATAAGACCAGGTAGATAATATAAATTAATAAAGAGAACTGATGAGCCCTATATCAAGGTAGAGGTGATTTCCTTTCTAAAAGAAGTGCTGTCACTAGATCCAGCTTATGCAGAAATGTTAGCCTAGTTTTACATAAGCTTTAAATTAATTAAAAATTTTATATTTTCATATGAACTCTCACTATTCTTTTGACAACTAATTTTATGTGTTACCAAAGTAAAATTTTTGACAAGGATTTTAAACAGTGTTTAGAAACAAACAAAATATAGAGTAGACCAGATTTTTCTTGCTTCCTGCCAGTTTTTGTATTCTTTCTTTTAGAAACTTCCGAATCCTAGCTGTGTGCTTCTCAAACATTAACATGCACTGCACATGTTGTTAAAAGGTAGGTCTGATTCAAAAGGCTGGTGTGAGGCCTGAGATTCTGCATTTCGTATAAGCTTCCAGGTGATACTGATGCTGCTGGTCCATGAGCCACACAGGCAGTAGTAGGGACCTACCTTGCTACAAGCCATAACATCTTATCTCCAACTTGGCTAAGGTGACCAGGCCTTATCTCAGACTCTGGGTCCTACTGATTAGTTATGGTTACCTGGACTAGTCTGTGTTTGGACGAGGAAAAAAATGGTGTCATATTTAGCATCCCTTAGCTAGCCTACCCCTCTCATTTTACACATAAAGAATCCAAGATTCAGAGAAATTATATGATTTCCTCAGTTTTACATAGTTAAGTAGTAAGATTACAAACACTGGTGCTTACACAGATAGTGTCAGTGTGCTAGGACTATGGTACTAAAATACCACGTGCTGGGTGGCTTAATAATTTGTATATATCCTTTGTTACATATGCAGTCCAATGAACCTAGGATAATAACTTAATTGTTGTTTTAGTTCATTATTTTTTTTTTGCAGAAAACAATATTTGCAATCTTATCTTGCACAAACCAGGTCAGAAAATGAAAACTACCAAGATACTTAATATTATCAGAGTGTATATCAGATAGGCCATAGTTAGCACCAGAGACAACATTCTAATACATAATTCTTATTATATAAATAATATGTAAATAATCTCTAAGTAGATTTTGCCAATAATAATTATGTATTAGAAGGCTTGCACCTGAACAGGGTGATTCCTCTCTTCCTTGCATCACTATCACTGAATGACATATGAAGTATGTTTAGGGCACTTCATTGGATTTGAAGCAGTTTTTTCTGCCATATACTTAATTGTCATTGTTGATTTGGTTGATAGAATTCAGAGGGCTTTTGCTTTCAAGACACATTTCCTGATACTGAGTAAAGACATTTTTCCTCAGTAGGAAACTATTTTCATCGATATGTATTTATAGTTATTCATGAGTTCTTATACATTTGAACATGTTTTTGTTTTGTGTGTTAGTTTGAGTATTTGCTCTTGATTTCTAGATGAATACATAGAAAACATATTATAAGATTATTAAATATGGAAGAAACAAATTTTACTGACCTATCAAAGACTTTATTCCTCCATACAGTTATTTTTTTAATTCATAAAATTATAGTGAAGGATATATTTTTGAGGTTATGAGATATTTTTCCTGTACTCATGGTTGATTCAATTTGAACAATAATACAGATTTTGCAATAGATTATAAACATTTTAATGACATTTGGTTTATGGTCCTTAATTATTTCATCTTCTATAGTTTAATTTAAAATTGTTACAATTTTTTACATTATTCATTTGCTTTGTGTTCTCCCTCTCAGTCTTATGATTTATATATTCTTATTTTGTTCCAAATGGGAATACATTTTCACAAGATAATCTGTCTTTTTATTCTGATATAAGCTTATATACTTCTGAAAATTTTGGTTTTGCTGATTTTGTTACATGTCCTTGCAGAAATTACGTTCTGTTCCCTAAAGAGTGATGTTAGATGTTCGAGGTGACAGAAAGGCTAATTACTGGTTCAAAAGTAAATCTTTTTCTTGAAAAGATTTTGATGATTTTATAAAATATGTGATTGATTTAAACTTGAAGCCAAGATTGTAATCATTCATAGTTCCCAGGCTGTTACACACACACACACACACACACACACGACCAATCTGTTACAGCTTCCTAGTTCAGAAGACTGCCCTCCCTGTCTCCCACTGAAATAAGTGATCCTGAATGGATAGTGGACTGGCATGCATAGAATGCAAGTCAGTCTTAATAGTCAGAATAGTGTATTTTGGGATGAGGGAGAATGGGATTTATTTAGAGTCTGCTCAC